>CAWUHX010000375.1:0-254332 GCA_963922205.1 Romanomermis culicivorax
AGCAGTGGTATCAACGCAGAGTACTTAGCAAAGGAATAATCGCATCAAAAAGCATATTGATCTTTCTCAAAAGGAAAAAATGCGAATCTTCATTAAATGTGATAAAATATTGAAGATTACCAATTAAAACATGAGAGAATACGTTTAGGATGATGAAAACTATTAAAGATTAAATGGTAAGTCAAGGTAGACATGATAAAAGCCGCGCCTGAGCTACTGAATAAATAATGATGATTATTAAAGATAACCGGCGCGAAGCGCCGGAAAATTTTGAGATTTGGACCTCCTCAAATCCATCTTTTCAATATGACAAGCCCAAATTTTTTTCCCACATTTGTGGAAAGACCTCAAAATTTTTTTCCACATTATAGTGCAAATGTAGAAAAAACAGTGCTGATCATGCCTGTACTAGGGAGGGTATACCCCCCCCCAGTTTGAAAAAAATTGGCTAAAAAGTGTATTTTTTGGCCTTTTTTGGGGAAAATTTCGACTTTTTTCGCCCCCAAATTGCGGATTTACCCCCTCCCCCCCAACTGATCGGACCTCTTACAGGCATGCTTCTGATTGGTTGCAAATCAAGTCCCACCCCCTAACCCTCCGGGCGCAGCTGCTGTACCCGCAGGGTTGGCAAGGCTTTGGTTTTTTTGGTCGTTCAAAAAAACCAAGAAAATTGGAAAATCTCTGGTTTTTTGTTTTTTTCCAAAATCATTGGGAAACTGTTTTTTCACATTAGACGATCTTCTAGGCAAAATCAACAAAACAATTAAATTAGTTGAATTGACTTCACTACAAAGTAGAAAAAAGTCGTATTCTTATGATACATTTCATACTCAAAAGATGTAATATAAATCAATCGATATCCTTTGTATCCATCTTGCAAGCACACATTTAGTACATGAGTCAACTTTGCTATAATTTGCTCACAAAAAATTAGATGCTATGTAAATGTTTCGTAGAGTGTACTTCGATCATAGGGGGTGACATCCATTGATCCATATCATCATCAAAATGTTATAAAATATGATTGAGTTTAATATCCTGAATTTATTGTAACGGTAAGCTTTTCAATTTTCTAAGCTCGAAATTTCAAAATATAAATGAGACAACAATAATAAAATTTTATACAGATCAGTTAAGCATACTGTAGGTTAGCAAAGGGAAGAGCTTTTGAGTGGCTCTTTTTTTGTGTGACTTGACGTCGTTACTAAGTAGAAAAAATCGTGCAAAAATATGTATATCTATCATGCAAGCGAGAATATATAATAAGACCCATTTGCTGTAGTTATAGCTCGCAGACAGGTCTGAAAAGCAGAAATTTGGAAACATCTGAAATGTCTATGTGTAACCTTCAACTGCAGTTTGTAATATTAATAACATATGTGTAGTAATCTATCAATTTAAAACCCTCTTATCGAAAACGGTATTGTGTCATTTCAATTTTTCAGTGCATATGTCATTGATACAATTCTGTAGTTGATTTCTTTTGAGTTTTGATGACTTACATTGTGTATTGTATATTTCTCTTCATTTGTAATTTTTCTTCTTTTCCTTGAATTTGCCCCTTACATATAGTATGCTGTCTTCCATTTTTACTTTTCTTATGTTCTTCACTCATCGTTCCTTTCTTATGTGCTCGCTATTACTGTATTTCTATTGATATAATAGGGATTTCCTATAGCATAAAATAATGACGCTTCCGATAAGATTAATACTTCTAGCTGCCATTTTAAGGCTCCCTAACTAGTCTTAGATGATACAGGGAGCTTCCAGCAGTTTTTTACATAGTTATGTTGATGTGCCAAACATTCTAAAGAATTAAACCAGAAAAAAACACTAAAATACCATAGAAAACCCAAAAAGCCATTGAAAAACCAAAAAGTCGAAATTCCAAAAGTTTGGTTTTTGCCAACCCTACCCTGTGTACCCGAAGCCTAAGCCTAAGGAAAATTTTAAAGGAAAAATTAATGAAAAATACATAAGGCGAAAAACCGTCTGGGGGAAAATGGGAAAATAAATTTTTAACTTCTTCCGCCATTTGGGGAAGAGGCACAGGGCAAAAAACAGTGACGCTGGAAAATTTTCAGTATTTCCGTTTTAAAACGCATATAATGCATTTTCGACATCTCAAAAATTTTGACCAATCAACAAGAGGGCGGTAATTTCGGCCAATCAAAAGAGGGCTAACGCTTCGTCCCTAATGCTTAGTAAGTTCAACCCACTGTTTTTTCCGCGAACTTTTTTCTTCAAATGTGGAAAAAGGTCAAATCTTTTTTCCCCATGTAGAAAAATTTTTTTCCCTTAAAATACTCGTTTTTTTTTGCTTGAAAATTCTCATAAGCACTTTATTTAAGTGTTTTTGAGCTTTTCAAAGCATTCTGATAATCATTGTAATCATATATCTCAAAAATTATATTTAAATTTTGTGTTCATAAATCGTAATTTCTAGAAATTTAGCAATCAAAAATTTCAAAACCATCAATTTGTTTGTAACCTTTCATAAATTTGGTCGAAAAGCTATGAGTCAGAAGCGTAGAAATTTTCCAAAACACTTTTTTTTCCACAAATGTGGGAAGGGGTCAAATTTTTTTCCACGTGTCAAAAAAAATTTTTTTCGTCTTAAAATCCTCGTTTTTTCGCTTGAAAATGCTCATAAATGCTTTATTTAAGTGTTTTTGAGCTTTTTAAAGCATTCTGATAATCATTCTGATCATGTAGGTACCTCAGAAATTAGATTTAAATTTTGTGTTCAAAAATCGTAATTTCTTGAAATTTATCATGTTTTAAAGTTAGCAACTTTAAACAGTGCAGGGTTGACAAAAAATGAGCTGAAAATTAGTCAGATTTTTAAAAAAACTAAAAATCTTGATCTTTTGTCTATTCAAGAAACCCATCTTACAAATAAAAGAGATACTTTTTTGTGTAAATCCATATTTAGCAAACAATTTTTACTCAAATTTTCAAATTCACTGAGCATGCATACTGCAGGCATAGCCTTGTTAGTTAATCATAGTTCAAGATTAAGATTAGGAAGAAAAATATTTCAAATACAGGGAAGAGCAATGGCTTTTTTGGCAGAGATAGAAAAGAAAAAATTTTACATTTTAACTATTTACGCACCTGCAAAGGAGTCAATGGGAAAAGAATTTTATGATAAACTTTACAAGAAAATTTGTGAAAACTTTAGGCATCATGATGAAGTGATAGTGTTAGGAGATTTTAATTTTACTGAAAATGGTGTACTTGATAGGGATTCCCAAAGAACACGAGAGAGTGAAACAGGGAAGGATAATTTTGAATTAATAAAGTCTAAGCTGAGTCTATTTGATGTATTTCGTGAAAGATACCCAAAATTAAAACTTTTCTCACGTGTTTCAAATGCACATAAGACTATAGTTCAAGAATTGATAGAATTTATAGTTCTAGACTACTTTGTGATGCTTTCAAAAGCTTCAGTTTCCCAGACTTGGGAATTAGTGATCACAAACTTTTTATTGTTAATTTTAAGTTAGACTTTCTTTCTATAAAAATTGGTCGATCGTATTGGAAAATGGACACCTGTTTCTTGAGTACAAAGATTCTCAGATTAAAATTGAGATAGAAAAAATTTTTTACACCAACTTTGAAAAACTAGCAAATTTAACTAGTGTAAATCTAGTCAAAGGATGGGAAAGTTTCAAGTTGGATATAAAAGAGGATTTTATACAATTGAAAAAGAAAATAGTCAAAATACGAACAAAAACAAAGGAAAATACAGAAAAAAGCATGCAGAAACTACAAGAAAAAGTCAAACATAATCCACAAGACATAGTCTAAGCTAAGGGAAGAATATAAGGAAAGAAAAAACGAATATAAGGTCATAGTTAAAGAAGAAATTAAAGAAAAGTTGATAAAAACTCATTATAGTGATATCTTAGTGGATCGTTGCTCTCTGGCTACAGCCAAAATGATGCAAAAAAAGTCTGCAGAAAATAGAATAATAACATCAGTAAAATGTGAAGATGGAAGATTAATTGAGGACCAACTTGAAGTTTTAGAAGAATACAGAAAACAATATGAAAATTATTCAAATCTAACAAGGTAGACAAACAACAAAAAAATTTGTTTTTGGAAAAAGGCTCTACTTCTAAATTGAATACAGAGGAAAATGAGAGGTTAAATGAAGAGATATCAGAACAAGAAATTAGGGATGCTATTTTTTCATTAAAAAAGGAAAAGCCCCCGGGGGTGATGGAATTCCATCAGAATTTTATCAAAAATTTGTTGATCTTTTGGTCCCTTTCTTTAAAAAAATGTTGACAGCAATGTATGGTTCAAAAACATTGGGCAGTTCAATGTACCAAGGTGTAATTTCACAGATCTATAAGGGGGAAAAAGATAAATCAGAAAGGACTAGTTGGAGACCAATAACAATGTTAAATGTAGACTACAAAATATTAGCAAAAATTCTAGTAAATAGACTAAAAAGAATAATGCCAAAAATTGTACATGAAGATCAAACGTGTGATGTTAAGGAAAGAGATATTAGAGACAGACTACTAAGAATTTATAATGTAATAAATTATTTGAATGAAAAAAAAATCAGGAATAATAGTATCACTAGATCATATGTCTGCCTTTGACATAATTGAATGGGAATATGTTTTTGATACACTAAAATATTTTAATATTAGTGAAAAATATATAAATTGGATTAGAATAATTTACAAAAATGGATATGCAAATTCAGCCTTAATAAACGGCTATGAAACTTTCCCATTCAAAGTGACAAAGGACTACACCTATTAGGAAAGGAATATAAGGTAAACTGTTATGCAGATGATACAAACTTTTTTGTTGAGGATTTAAAATCAATTAGCACAATTTTTACAGTATATGATAGGTTTCAAAAAGCTAGTGGTGCAACTCTAAAGAAGGAAAAAACCAAAATACTTTGTATAGGAGACAGTGAAAAACAAGTTAAGGAAAGTGATTTTGGAGAGTATGTTTGTGAAAAATTGAAAATTTATGGAATTTATTTTGATAAACAAGGAACAGACTGTGGTGAGAACTTGAAGCTACTAAAGGGAGAGATCAACAAATTCAAGGGTAATTTAGCCTCAAGTAAAACATCCTACTATGCAAGAGCTAAAATAATTAACACATATTTTTTATCAAAATTGTGGTATTCTTCCCTTTTTTGCAAAATTAGTTCAGATTTTTTAAAAATGATAGAAAAATTCACTGCAAATTTCATTTGGTCCAATAAATCAAATAGGAATCTTGTGGCTACTGCTAAGCTTAAACTACCTACATCAGTGGGGGGTTTGGGTTTGGCAGATATAGAGACAAAAGTTAGAGCAATGAGCTTAATGCTTCGAATTATATGTCAGAAAAAGGACTGTGGTAATATTTTTTGGTTCTTTATAGATAAGGTAAAAGATAAAACAAAAAGACAATTGAGCAGAACCAGTGCCCCTGAATTATATAAGAGGATTAGATTAGCAGAAATTGAATCAAAAATAGAATTTTTGGATAATATGCAAATTGGGCTAAATAATCAAACTCTGAATTTGGATCAAATTTCTACAAAATTCAGGGTGGCCACCAACCGGGAAAACCGGGAATTAACCGGGAATTTTTTTTCGAACCGGGAAAACTGGGAAATAACCGGGAATTTTGTGGCAAATGAAATATTTTTCGTGCAAAAGTACACAAAAATGAGAAAAAAATTTCGCCGCTTCGCGGCAATTTTTTTTTCTTTTTGTACTTTTTTATACATACTTATTAACTTATTTTTATACATACTTATTAACTGGCTGAAACTTTGCAGTTTTTATGCCAGATGTTTTACCTATCGAGGCAGGAAACCGCATTAAAAAAGCTTCACTCGTTTGAAAGCTATGAAAGCCAGTACCGGTCGCCTTTTTTTGGCTCCTTCTGTACATTGATTTCTTATGAGTTTTAACTACTTTGATTACGTGTTGTATATTTCTCTTTATTTATCATTATTCTTCTTTTTTATTGAGCTCTTTACATATCGCATGCCCTGCTCCGTTTTTACATTTCTTAATTTCTCGACTTAGCTTTCCTTTCTTATGTGCCGACTGTTACTGTATTTCTATTGTTATAATAGGGATTTCCTATAGCATAAAGTGATGACACTCCCGTAAGATTAATACTTCGGGCTGTCATTTTTAGACACCCTAACTAGCCTAAAACGATAGAAGAAACTTCCAGCAGTTTTTTACGTAGTTATTTTGATGTGCCAAACATTCTAAAGAATTAAAGCAGAAAAACAATTAAAAAACCAAACAGTCGAAATTCCAAAAGTTTGGTTTTTGCCAACCCTGATCAAGACTCAAGAGCGTTTCATGAAAAAATTTATTCGTAGGGCTGTATGATAAATTGCGTTGCCTGCCTCATCGCTGAAAATCAATATAGGTGCCTAATAAAAAATATACGAATTATGAGTCAAGACCTGTCAATATTATGTTTCACGTTTCCCAATGATTTGGCATGCTGCTATCAGATTCATTAACAAAGAATATTGTCGTGAATTTTTCTGCTAATAGGTGAATGATTTTTTACGCAAGTATTAAAATTATTTTATCGCAGCTTCCAACTTAGAAGTTCTTATTCACCGTTACTGAAATTTTTCACTTATTCAAGGATGAATGAATAGTCTTTTGTGTCGAGATACAAAACTTCTGAGTACCTATACCAAATTTTTCACTGCACGATTTTCTGGAGAAATTTGTTGAGAAAGTTTCGCGGTTTTGTTAGGAACTCTTGGAAAATCCTGCCAAACTGAATGCTAATGCTCCGCTAGATTTTTTTATGTCTTCAAATTTCTTTTTTTTTTTGTTTCTTGAGATTTCTCTCATTGTATTTATGCATAATCAGACATGAACGGCAATAATTTCCCAGCGGGGATGGTCCTCGGACTTTTACTGAAGGATGTGAGGGATTGGGTGGGCAAAAAAACAATCTCCACAACAGACTGTCCCATAGGGAGGGGTATAAGGGGGTATTACTCTTACCTAAAGTCCTTGAAATTTATCACTGGTTGACTAATTTTGAGACACAATGACGCGTTCAGTGCAAATATGCACGGCAAGAATTTTCCAGGGGGAGGGTCCCTGGACTTTTCAATGGACAAAAGAAAGATTCGCAAACACGTTTTCGCACAAAACATGCAAAAAAATATAGAAAAACTGTCTCCGATAAAGTTCAGGGAGGGGTATTTCACGATATTTGTCCCAGGGAGGGGCGTCCAGGGTCTCAGGTAGGGGGTTTACCCCCCCCCCCGACCCCCCTATGTGCATGTATAGTTCAGTGTACATCTAGCTACACTACCCAGGCAAATTTTCAACTTTACCCCTACCTTAAATATCTGACCTTGGGAACCTCTGCTCCACAAGCATGTTTTTCATACAAAATATGCATAGAAATGAAAAACATTTGTGTTCGAAAAAGTTCAGGGGTCTGCTCGACGATTTTTTTAGTCAGGGCGTGTCCAGAGTCTCAGGTAGGAGGCTTCACCTCCCCCTACCCTACAATACGTGAATGTATGTGCGCAATTGCCTCGATCGCTCTTCGTGATTAGAAGCTGAATGTCAATGACAATGTGTTAATCGAGTTATTAGCTGTTTAAAAAATTTCAGCAAAAATTATCATGATCAGTCAAGAATGAAAATAGTGTTTCGATAATGTATGCATTTTAAATCTAAAGCATAAATTAAAATTGGAAATAGGTAAATATGCACAGAAATGAATTTACTCAAAAATAGTGCATAACATAGTCCGTGAAAGATTTTTGAAACGATCGAATTCACGCAGAGTTATTTAAAAAGATCGTTTCGGGATCATAATTAGCGAGAAGTAGTCCGTTCTAAATCAGTTATAATATGAACTTTGAATTTGAACCGGGAAAATTCTAAAACATAACCGGGAAAACCGGGAGAAAACCGGGAATTTCATTTTGAAAAACCGGTGGCCACCCTGAAAATTACTTTGTTTTCAACTAACAAAGGATAAAGTACAAAGTTTAGAGCCAAAAATAACAAGATATTGGGAATTGAAATTGGGCGTAAATTCTAATGTAATAAAAAATCTTTTGAGTATAGGACCTGTGAAATTTGCAGACGGATATACGAGAAATTTGCATTTTTGTATAATTCATAGATTTTTACTTACAAGATCAAAAATCAATCATATGAGTCAAAGCTCAAATCGGAATTGTAAGTTCTGTTTAGCCTCAAATGTTGAGGAAAGAGAGGATGTTTTCCACGCATTAGTTACCTGTCCGAGAGTTTCAGAAATATGGGTAAAAATTGCACAAATTTTGAAGAAACGATAATAACTTTTCCTTAGAAATTGAAAACTTTATTTTTGGGGTAAAGCCGAAATTTGTTTCTAAGGATAAAACCATACTAGCAAATTTATTCATACAAATTGCTCAAAAAAGTATCTGGCAAACAAGAATGACTTTTGAGAATAAAAGGGAACAAAAAGATCCTTGGGAAATTTTAAAAAAAAATTTCCAGGTTTATATTTTGAGACTTTACGATATATTAGAGTATAGGGTTTTGGAAAATTTTTTCCTCAAAAATAAAGTATGTAAGAAGAGTAGATATAAAATTTTAATAAATTTTTAAGGCTGTTCAGATCCTTGCATTCCTTGAGGGGAAAAAAATTTTTGTATTATAGCCGTTTCAAAATATTTATTGATTTTTCCATTTTCGCATTATTTTCGTATGTTTGAAAAATAAGGTTTCGTCAAAATTTATTTCACATGTAAAATTACTGTAGTTTAATTGTCATTTAGTTTTTTCGCTTCATTTTTTTCTCCGTCTGAATATTTTTAATTTTCAGGTAAGAATTATGTTATTTAGTTTATAGCGTTAATCCAGATAAATTACACGCAAGTTTTTATATTGCTGGACATTATTGTATAGTTTTTTTGTTATCGTCACGGGCCGTAAGACCAGGCCTTTTTTTATACCCCCTCTTGGCCAATAAAGATATTTAATTAAAAAAAAAATCATTCGAAAAATTTTAAAACTATTAGTATATTCGGAACCTTTCATAAATTTGGCTGAAAAGCTATAAGTCAGAAGCGTAGGAAATTTCCAAAAATACTTCCATGAAACTTTTGAATTGAATTTACGTTAAGAAAAGAACAAATGCTTCAAAAAGTTTAGAAAGTTGAGGTGTTAATCTTTCTCAAAAAATCTATGAAAGAAAAAATGTGAATCTTCATTAAATATAGAGATATAATTGCAAGATTGCCCATTATACATGAAATAATACGTTTAAGATAATAAAAACTATTAAATATTAATGGTAAGGGAAGGTAGACATGCTAAAAGCCGCGTCTGAGCTTGGTAATAAATAATAATGATTATTAAAGTTATAACCGGCGTGAAGCGCCGAAAAATTTCGAGATTCGGACCTCCTAAAATGCACCAAAATGCATCTTTTCAATATGAAAACCCCAAATTTTTCTTCCACATTTGTGGAAAGACCTCAAAAACTTTTTGCACATTCCAGATTTTTTTCCACATTATAGTCCAAATGTGGAAAAAAACAGTGTTCCAAAAATACTTCCATGAAGCTTTTGAATTGAATTTACGTTAAGAAAGGAACAAACGCTTCAAAAAGTTTAGAAAGTTGACGGGTTGATCTTTCTCAAAAAATCTATGAAGGAAAAAATGCGGATCTTCATTAAATAATAAAGATATAATATTTAAGATGCCAATTAAACATGAAATAATACGTTAAAGATGATGAAAACTATTGAAGATTAAATGGTAAGTGCAGGTATACATGCTAAAAGCCGTGCCTGGGCTGGTAATAAATAATAATAATTATTAAAATTATAACCAGCGAGAAGCGCCGGATAATTTTGAGATTTGGACCTCCTAAAATGCTCCGAAATGCATCTTTTCAATATGAAAACCCCAAATTTTTCTTCCACATTTGCGGAAAGACCTCAAAAATTTTTTTTTCGGGCGTAGCTGCTGTTCTCTAAAGGCCCTGTCATACATCACTGCGTGGCGCCGGCCGGCACCGCGCGGTAT
Organism: Romanomermis culicivorax; assembly: GCA_963922205.1. Classification (NCBI taxonomy): domain Eukaryota; kingdom Metazoa; phylum Nematoda; class Enoplea; order Mermithida; family Mermithidae; genus Romanomermis; species Romanomermis culicivorax. The sequence goes on from CAWUHX010000375.1 coordinate 10,062, forward strand.
CACCTTCGAAGTATGAATAGGTTTTTGTAATTTTTGCGGCGCCGCCATCAAGTTTCAACTGTACCGAAATTTTCGAACAAGTTATGTATTCTGAAGTTGCAGCATACTGTTGTTATAACATATTGTTGCATACTGTGACATCTATACATGTAGTGGAATCATATTTTTCACTTGAGTGGTGAACTCTGACACTTGTCAAATTATTTTACCAAATTGATAACTTAATTTTCAATGAAGATTTACTAAGAAGTTGATCACTCAATTTGCAATGAAGACATGTGTAAAAATTATGAACATGCAAAGTAGGTGTAAACATGTTCCTACAGCAAGTGTACTCGCATATTTCGATTGTGTCTTTATTCCCTCAACGTCCCTTTTTAGTAAATATCCCGATTTTCCAAAAGTTCATATTACCCGTAGGTCCCGATTCCCCGAATAATGAATAAATTTCCTATTTCTCCGAAAAATGCATTAGCCCCTATTCCCTGAACGTCCCGATTTCCCGAATACTAGGGAAAGGATGGATCCACTTTGAATCTGGGTCCTAAACAGCAGGTCCGACCGGGCCCAGATCAGATCTGGATCCTGTATATAGCACATATCTGAATGAATAATTGTGTATATACAGGGTGAGCCAAAAAAAGGCGATCGGCACTGACTTTTATAGCTTCCGAACGGGTGAATCTTTTTTAGTGCGGTTTCCTGTCATCGATAGATAAAACATTTGGCATAAAGACTGCATAGTTTCAGTCAGATTTCTTGAATTTTGACTGACTAAAATCAAAAATACTAAACGTCGATTTTTTTGATAAATATTTAAAAATTTACAGAATCAACGTGTTTCACGGCAGAAAAGCACAATAGATCCAATCATAAGAACCATATAACAGCTTGAAACTAAAAGAGAGCCGCTTTAGTGTGTCCTACTTTCTGTTTCACCTATAATTTTAATCGTTTTTCGATCTGGTCAATGACAGAGTTGATTTTGCTTCAATTTTGCTTTTTTCCCAATCTCATAACAAAAGCTCTTGATTTTGGCGAAATTTTGACCATATCGAAACAAGAACTTGCTGACTTTAAATTAAATGTAACTTACAAATCTGGGTGATTTTTAAAGTATTGTTGTGTGTAAACAGCTTAACAAAACTTTTTTTCATAATAGGACAACTTTTACTTTTATTTCACAACTTTTACTTTTTGAGAAATGATCTTTTTTACTAAATTTCTGTTTTTACAGTAACCATCAATGCTGGATGCATAAAATTTGGGCTTTTTAACAAAGACAAACAGGGCATTCTAACGCAGCAATCTGCGTTATAAAACCTTCATCCGTTCAAAAGTTATGGAAGTCAGCACCGGTCGCCTTTTTTTTTGGCCCCCCTGTATATATTCAATTTTTCAAAATCAACTTATATAAAATTGATATTTCTCTGCAGTTCAAGAGCTATTAATCGTTGGAATGAGAAGCAAATTGAAGCAAGAGCCCAAAATCTTTAGACTAGGCTTTTTGCAAGCTTTTATCTGCACCGTTTAGGAATGATTCATTTCATTTTTCTTTTGCGCTTTTTATTTTTCGATTTTTTTTCGTTTTTTTCATTTTTTCGCATTTTTTGTATTTCGTATTTGTCGAGACGTGCAATGCACATTTTTTGACAAGAGCAAAATCCAAAACTAAAAAAGCAGCGCCACGCGGTGAAGTATGACAGGGCCTTAAGCCTAAGCCTAAGGAACATTTTAAAGGAAAAATAAATGTCTACTCACTAATCACAAAAATCGATGAAAATCGAAATTATTAAAACACTAAACTCAAATACGATTTCCAAATTCGTTGACTTTCGACAATAAAAGGTAATATTTCCAACATGGTCTGAAAATTTGCATAATATGAAGTCTGAAAATTGTTATATGTGAATCTTATGGCCAAATACCCTGCAGAATTTAAACTGGTCATTCGATTTTCGTCATTTTTTCTTTCCGCGCTTCCATTTTACCTGTAATAATTAAAAAATAACTATTTATGGTATAAACGGTAGGTAAATTCATTTCAGGTGATTCGCGCCCTAAACGAATTGTACCCGAATTTTTTAACGGTTACAACCTGAACTTTTGCGTTTATTGAAGATGGAAATTGAAGATATCATTCTAGACTGCCATTTTAGAACTTCCCTTCACGAATATCTATTGAAGAGATTCATTTTCCGGCGTTTTAGTATATAAAAACCCGAAAATTTTCCCGGTGCTTCGCGCCTTAATGGGGAACAAATTACACTTCGTCAGTTTGATTTCAATTTATTTCTCAACGTCGTGAAGATTTACTTTCCAGCGTTTTGGAAGGTGAAAATCCAAAAAAACTAAATAAAATTAGATGATTCTCATCGGAACCACAGGAAAGTTAATAGCCGATAAATTCATGAGAGCTCTATCGTTAACATGCTTTACCCGGTCCTATATAGAACAGCAATATATTCTTCATGAGCTCATTTTCATTTTGACTAACATAACCAGAATTTTCTCAATTTTTTTCCTCATTTTTGCAGGTTTCTGACTCCAAATACAACAATATGCTTGGGTATGCTCCTAAAATGCATAAAAAAGCATCCGTAGCCACATTATAAACGTTTTTAAAATTTTTGGAAAATGAAGAAAAAAATTTTGAGTCCGGTTCTCATGTGGAAAAAATCTTCGAGGAAAAAAACGGTGTTGGCGCCGGCTGCCGAGTCAATGAATATAATATTTTCTACTCGTAGACCCGAACGCGAACGATTTCTCTTCGAATAGTGTATTAGTATCCTTGCAGTAAACTTAATAGGCTGTCAATGACTGATGAATCAAAAGAAATTCTGAATATTCTCTGTTCATTCAGTCAGATTCAGATTTAAAACTGAAATTCTTACATTTTGCGTTTGATTGATTCAAATAGAAAAATTGATATCGTTGGAACAATGTACTTTATTTTCTCTAGTCTACATTATATAGATATTCGTAGTCAAAAATTGAATCAATTTGAACTTCCTGAACAATTCTAGAGTTAGTTTTCTCAGCATTCCATTTCTTTTCAAATCGCCGTGAACTATTTGCTTGCACAGTTTTTTCTTATCTCACTGACACGGTTAGCTGAAAAATAGGTTGGGCACGATTTGTACAAAAAAATTATGCGTCAAACGTAGCCTTAATCCTAGGTATATTTTTATCAAACTTTTGGCCTAAAACTTATCGCAGTTTTCAGTACCTACAGAAAAAATTTGGGAGTCGAACTTGGCTAACAGCCAATAAAACCAACCATGGAGTCAGCCAACCAGGGAGTCAGTCAACCAACCAATCTGGGAAAAACCAATCGATTCGGGAAAAACCAACGAACCAATCATGGAGTCAGCAACCACCAACTAACAAGTTTAAGAAACTACTAACTAATTTTGGAGTGAAGTGTAAAATTGGCCAAGGTACTGATAAATAAGTGACTAGTATTGTATGTCGCTGCAAAGCCGTATTTAGGGAGCCGGGGGGGGGCGACCACCTCTCCCCTTGGAGCTTTATCATATGTCGATTTCATGTCTATCACTGAGAAAAATTTCAAAATTTTCCGGCGCTTCACGTCGGTTAATGACTATATAGCAGTCATTTTTCTATCAGGCATGGCCATTGGCATATCTACTTCCACTTGCTGATTAATCTTCAACAGTTTCAACCTACTGAATTACTTCATCCCTTTTTTTATTATAGTTACAACTCATTATTTTTCCGATAAATGAGATTTTCCAACAGTCTTTATAATTTTTTCTCTCGTATCGCTCGAAGCACAGTCCTTTTTCCTCAAATGGGATCTTTTGAGGAAAAAAATGGAAATGAGGAAAAAAATTTGGGCATGGGTCTCATTGTGGAAAAAATTTCTTGGAGTTCAAAACCGAAAAGATGCATTTTAGTAAACTTCACAGAAGATTCAAACCTAAAAATTTTCAGGCGCTTCGCGCCGGTCATGAATACAACAGTCATTGTTTTCTATCAGGCGCGGCCGTTAGTATATGTACTTCCACTTACAAATTAACCGTCAGCAGTTTTTATTAATTGAACTATTGATCTCTTTTTTTACTAGTTTAGAGTCAGTGTTTTGCTAATAATTGAGATTTTTCATCACTCCTTAAAATTCTGTATATTTTCTCGCTTTTTTAGAGTTTTTCAAACGTTTTGAAACGTGAAACTTCGCAATCTGCATTGAAAAACTATAAAAACGTCATTCTAAGACTGTAAATTTAGGGCTATTTTCATTTTTTCATTGTTATGAAAATTCCTTTTTTCAGCCTTTTAGAATGTAAAAACCTGAAAATTTTCCAGGTGCTGTGCGCCGGAAAAATTTTTTTTGCTCGGTCTGGTGCCCCCTTGAAAAATTCCTGTCTATGGCTCTGCGTCGTAGTATGTAGATCTATCGTATTTATGCAGCCACCGGAATATACGCTTCTGGGACCTCACGCAGCGAGAAGTCACGCTGGCTATGGTAAAAGTACTTACTATCTTTACCATATACCATTTTACGCCTATCTAGATTTTCGACCTTGGAGGGGGGCGTCTGGCATCAACAAATCAGTGATCAATGCAGGGTTCTTGTTCTGCAGAATTAAAGTATAAGGAACACAGTACGAGCGCATTCAAAAGGGAAAGAGAAATACGATGAGAATAAGAAAACTAAATGAAACCAAATCAGAAATCTGGGAGTACTGTTTTTTCGTCAAAACGGTGTTTTCGGTGGCAAAAAGAAAATTTGAGAGTTCAGAATTGCAGAGGCGCATTCTTACAAAACTATCTGGTGCTTCGCGCAAATTATGATTCAAATGGTTATCCAGTGTTTTTTGTATGGGACGAATATTTTCGACTCCGTAGAAAATTTTGTTTAGATTAAGCACAGAGAGTTTCGGCATATACTGGTCTGAGAACACTTTCATAGGCTCTGAAACCAATAAAACATCTATAAGTTTTCTGGCGCTTCGCGCTGGATTGTATTTCATACTTGCTCGTATTGGCTCATCAGAGTAAGCTTTGAAAATGCATCTGCGGAGTGCAGACAATGTTTTTTTGCTATATAGCGTATTTTTTACCAATATTCGTAAACAAGTCATATGATCTTGATTTTAAAAGGAAGATTAACGTTTAGTCATTTAAACAACATGAATTCTAAGTTCTCTAGCATTCTGAATGAGAGGCTTTATAACAAAAAGAAGTTTGTATTTTTCAATATCCAATCTTATATGTGCCTGCTATGAAGTAGTGATGGACCGATGGCCAAAAATTTGCCATCGGCCGATGCCGATGCATCGGCCAGGGTCACCGATGGCATCGGCCGATTGCCGATGCATCGGCTGTAACATGTACAAAGTGCAACCTGAAGTTGTTACACTGTAATAAATTTAAAATTATTATGAATTATTCACAAAGTTTTACTGATATTTCCAACATTCAATAATTAACAACATTTCATTCATCCAATTAGTCATCAACAACGGCGTCTGTTGTACTACCTTCACTTTGATTGCTGAGTTCACTAGAAGCTTCTTCAACTTCAGCTTGTTTTTCCAGTTTGCACTATTGGATCCAATCTCAGCAATAAACGGGATCTTTTTCTACTTCTAGCATCTTTTGCTTTTTAAAATGATCATTCACTAGCTACTGACCCAATTGGAGCTGATAAAAATTTCATGGAAAGCTAGAGAAATTTTTTCCATAATGAAACTTATTTTCAACTGCACACTATTGTGACGCACATTAGCTAATTCTGGTTTTGTTGCAGCATTTTTCTTCCATCATTCCAAAACAATGGATTTTGCTTGCTCAAATGTTGACATTGCATATTTTTCGATCTACAGCTCATCTTCAGATGAACTTGCAATGGCCAAATAGGGCCTGAAATTGGTCAGTTTTGTGTAAATGCTTGAATTATTTACATTAGTATTAATTGTGGCTTACAGAAAAAGTTTGGAGAATGAGATTGAAGATTCATTCAAATTTTTGAACCATATTTTCAGAAAAGCGTTGATTTTGTTATTTTTGATCGACAACCATTCTGGCCAAAGGTATAGTCGTTTTTTCTTGAAATGCTTCTAAATAATGAAAGTGAAAAGTAAGTAGTATTTTAGATTTTCGCGATTTTTTGATAAACAATATATTATATAGAAATGGAAATTGGTGAGCATACTGACCTAACCCTTAACAATTTTTCGAGTGAAAAATTTACAATAAGGGCTTTATGTAAACGATTTTGACAATGATACTGATTTGTGTCACTTTTCTATTCGGAAGCATTTTATAAAAAACAGACTTTAGTTCAGCTTTGTCTTCTGCTTGAGGATCACAGAAAGCCTAAATTATTTAATTTTGATTTGTATGATCAATATGTGTTATATTTCAAATTTCAATCCATCCTTTTTAAATCCAGGATCTAGTAAAGATGCCAAAGCATGAAGTCTATTGTCTTCAATGGGTTTAAAGTGGACTCGATTATCATTTCTATAAAAATATTGATTCATTTTCCCCGACAATTCCTCCTTTAATGAACCCAATCCAGGAAAGTTGAAATTGTGGATTGAGTGGCGTAAAATTCTTAATCATACGATTCTTTAATCTATGTTTTTCAAAAAAATTTAGGCACAAAATCTAGCTTACGTTTCTTCAGCTATTTCCTCCGAAATACAGGCGTTTTTAGATTCATAGATTTTTACAGTTTCTGCAAAAGATTTTAACAAATTGACAAGCTGCAAAATTATAATTATCTAAGGTGTGGATACATTATACATGTATTAAAGTATATTCTTACCGCCGCAGCTAAAATATTCCATTCATAGCTTGTCAAATTCTTGTTATCTAGTTCATCAATAGCAACACAGGGCAAATATGCTAGACATTAAAACCACCATTTTCACAAAAAAATTAATGTATTTACTAAAGTAAGTGTAAAATATGTATGTGAACAATCTGTTTTTTAAGGATATTCACCTGCATTCATTGTAACAAAAAGTTGTCAAACAATCGGCCATCGGCCGATTACTTGCCAAAACATCGGCCGATGGACGATGCCAGAAAAACGCAACAATCGGCCGATGCATCGGTCCATCACTACTATGAAGAGCATAAATTTAAGTGTGAGAAAATTTCCTCTGGAAGACGTTTTGTGTAAAAATAAGCACAAATCGATTTTTTATATGTGTTACAAAAGAGTGTACAAAAAAGGCTAGCTCTGGCTATCATTCGCACTTCTTTAGCGCGGGTACGGACCTGAACATGCTTTACTTTTATTTTTGTTCAACTTTTGATTCATCTGATTTTGTCAGTAATCTTCGATATTTTGTTTGCACTTGAATTATTATCGGCATATGAAAATTCACTATCCAGCATTCGAGTCTGAAAATTTTTCCGGCACTGCGCGCTGGAAAGAGAGTTATGCCGTCGGTATAAATGTCCGTTGCCGAGCTTGTAGGAAATCCGGATTATTGCGCTCCAGATTTTTGTTCATTCTGCTGTATTCAGCATTATCTGACCTAAAATTCAGAATCTTTATTTTCGCCCTTAATTTACACAAACTACTGACTAATGGAAGATTAGGACGCAAAACAAGCTCGAAGGCGTGCATATAAATGATCGAGATTGGGCATTTTGGAGTGAATAAGCACATTGAAACAATCTTTCTGAAAAACAACAACCAACCTAAAGAAATTTGGCTCGGGTAGCTACGTACAAAATTTGCTTTGCCCAGGTATGCATGGAAGTCAGCTATTATCCAATTAACATTTAATTCGATTTTTCTGCCGATCTTATTTATATATTTTCTCACTCAGTGAGTGTTATAAATCATGATAGCTATAGACAGATTGAAACAGAAAAAATCATCATGATTAGGATTTTGCTGCATGCTTCGTACATTTATACACCATTTTACGATTTGGATAAAAAAACTGGAAAATTCTGGGAAAATGACTCGGAAAGGCCCCAAAATTTCATTTTGAAAGTTTATGTTCAAGACAAACATTCTCGACTGAGCAAAAAGATCTTTTTGGTATCTTTGTTCAACATACAAAAAGATTCTGTTGGCATAACCCGGTCGAAAAATGCCTCCCTGGGCTCTAAAATCAGAAACACCAAAAAAAATTTTTTGGCACGGTTTCTACTTTTTAATCTTTCAGAATGGTCCATCCAATGTTTTCCCTGTTCCTTTTGGAGCAAAAACCTTCGGAAAATTTGAATTGTGGTGCATATTAGAAAACCAAAATCTCAATTTTTCCATCTTTTTATAACTATACTTTTGAACATGAGACCGAGTCTGAATTTAAAAGCATAATGGAAGTAATTTTCAAAAATTGCAAGGTTGAATAGAAGTTTTTCAAATTATTAAAGTATGAGTATATTTTTCAATTCTAAAATGAGACATATTTTCGAGCAGAAAATTTGAACCCTATGTTACTTGAATAACATGAAGGTGCATTCTTCAATATTGTGTACTTTTGTGCTATATAATCAGACCATGAACTCAAGTGCTATCTGGAACAAGGTGTTTTTCGCACAATCTTTTTGGGCTGTGCGGAAAAATTTTCGGGCATTTTCCGCACAGAACAGAAATTTTATCCGGCTTTTGTACTGCTAAAATTGATGAAAAGGTGCATTTTGGTGCAATTTAGAAGGTCAAAATCTCAAATTTTCCCAACGCTCCGCACCGACAATGGCAATAATTTATAATGTTCACTACAACTAAGCTGAAGCACAGCCAAAAAGAAGTCAAGTTTCATTTCTCAGTTATCCATGATTGTTTCCATGAATCTGCTATGTCTCTGCTAGAGTGAGTAAAACTCATCACTTCATAGCGAGAATATAATTTCCATGATTTATATAAATTTGTTAGTTTGTCTCACATTTCTCCATACAGTTGTTTAATACCATCATTCTTCTAGTGAAAATCTGAATGGAGAGTACCAGTACCGTAACCAGGATTTGTCCAACGAGGGGACGGATTTTCAAAAATTTTTCAAAGTGTCATTTTACGTAGCGTACTGAGTCTTGAAATTCAACTAGATGAAGAATTTTATACGGATGTATATACTATCTATCAGCAAATAATGTCTAAGAATTTTTAGCAAATATATATAAGTACATATATATTCAGTAAAAAAATTTCATTGCTAAGGGGGGTGGCCGCCCCCCCCCCTGAGTACGACACTGGAGAGTACTACAAATTATCTCTACCAGGCCTGTAGGCAGGGGGTAGGAGCGCATGCCCCCCCCCCAAATGTTTCAAGTCTTGAAGAAATTAGAGAAAAAGTGTTAAACTGAGAAGCGATGATCTTCGATTATTTTCTTCAAGAAAAAGTAAAGTCAGAAATGTGAATTTTACAGTAAATTGAGTGAAAAAAATGTGTCCACCCCCCCCCCCCCCCCGAAAAAAATTCCTGGCTGCAGACTTGATCTTTACAATACATTTTCCAACATTTCAGTAGCTCCTGTGTTTAAAAATTTTCTGGTGCTACGCACCTTTTCAGGTGCGTAGCACCAGTAGCATCTCATTTATTGAAAAATCAATTGAAATCTATAAATCTTCAACTCTAATCACAGAAGTAATGGCAGCAACTATTAATTTTGATCAAACAGTCTAAAACAATGTTTTGAGTTAGAAAACCAGATAATTTTCAAGCTTTTCTTGGCAATCTACAATTTCGCTCATTTTATACATTTATAAAATGATTTCAACTTCGAATGGCAAAACTTTTCTTGTGCGGAAAAATTTTGAGTATCTTCTGCTCAGCGCTGATGAAAGCGTGTGAAAAAAACCTGATCTGGAAGAAGGTTTGTGCAAAAATACACTTGAATTTGTGGTTTTTATAAAGAAAAAAAAGATTTGGCTGATCTTTGTACATGTACGAAAGGGCTCATACAAATAAAACACCGGAGTTGCACCCAATTTTTAATCATAGACAGGATAATAACTAGTAGCTTCGGATCAAGCCTTTTGCACCCTGACGAATTCATGAGGATCAAAATCAATGGTTCATCAATTGAAAGTGTCAATCCAAAAAATATAATGCTCAATGGCCCTGTTTGCTAGGTGATGATCCTACCATGCGAGCAAAAACCAAATCGTCAGATAAAAATATATATACTCGTCTGCTTAAGCACATACCTGCAAATAGGGGGGCCCAACTTGGTCGAACCCTATACCCAAATTTTGGGACCTCCTAACTCGGAAAAATTGGAAAAAATTAGCTCCTCTGGCCTTTTTTGAAAAAAATTTCGAAATTTTTGGTTTTTTTGTGGACCCCCAAAATTATGGGACTCCCAACCAAAAATGTGAGGTTAATCCACTCCATAACTGATCGAATCTCTTACAGGTATGCTTAAACAATTATATCATCACTAAGTCATGTATAAATGCTTCACTGGATTCCATTGGTGATTGGTGATCATGTGATGGCTAATTACTTAATTCATTGGTTTCTTTTCCTTGATGTTTGATGGATTCCCTTTTGGGCTGATTTCTTGATTCTTAAATTAATCACTCGATTAGTTGAGGTTGGTTTCCTGCTCAGCTGGTTCATTGACACTGTGATTCGGTTGGTAATTTCCTAACTGGCTGTTAAGTTGGCTGATTCAACTAAACAGTCAATTTAAAAATTACCTGCAAATTATAATTACTATTATTACATTTATTCACCTAGTGAATCAACCAACCAACAAGGATATCAATGAAAGTTGCTTTTCCTTATTGATTGGTTGATCTCCCTACAGTTTGATTTTGGTTTATTCCCAGATTAGTATTTAGTTGATTGATTTCATGATTCACTAGGTGGTTGGTGGTTGATTCCTTGATTGGCTATTTGGTTGGTTCATTGATTTACTGGTTGGTTGGTTGATTGATTCCTCAATTGGTTAGTTCGTTGGTTGTTTAGCTGTTTGATTCGTTGATTGATTTCTCGATTGGTTTGTTTTGATGCTTTGATTTGTTAGTCGGTCGATTCATTGATTCTTTGGTTGGCTGGCTGATATTCTGGTTGCTTGGTTGTTTCCCTGGTCGGTTGGTTGGCTGATTCCCTGATTGGTTGGCTGATTCCCTGATTGGTTGGTTGTTTTATTGATTGGTTGTTCATTGATTCCCTGATTGGTTGGTTGGTATATTCATTGATTCTTTAGTTGGTTGGCTGATCCCCCGATTGATATGTTGGTTGTTTCCCTGATTGGTTGCTTGGTTGATTCCTGGGTTGGTTGGTTGATTCCTTCATTGATTGGTTGGTTGGTTCGTTGATTCCATGGTTAGTTTTTTTTCCGATTGACTGATTGAGTAGTTCATTGATTCCCTGGTTTATTGATTAGTTGGTTCACTGCGACTGATTGGTTCACTGATTCCCTGGCTGATTGGTTGGTTAGTTGATTCCCTGGTTTATTGGCCGATTCTCTGACTACTTGGTTAAGCTTTGAATTTCCGATTGCATTTTCTTGGCTAAAATCGGTTCACACACAAAACATGATCTGGTGCTGAGAATCAAGTCATCTGGTACCGAAGTCGCCTCATCTGGTGCCGAGTTGCATCCAGTTGAACCTATTGTCCAGGTATGCAAATCAGTGTAATTTTCAAATTTTATTTATAACTACAAAAAAATTCATTAAAATTGAGAAAAAAATTGAAAATTTTGAGTTTCAAGTCTAATTTACAAGCATTGTGGAACAAATTTTCTAGAAAAAATATCCAATAGGATGAATTTGCATTAGATCATAAATCGATGGTTAAGTCCTCTATGATGACAAGTGAAAGCCCAAAAAAGATGTTAATCTTTCCGGCGCGAAGCGCCGGAAAAATTTTTTGTGTATTGACATTCGGCGGCGCTGGAAAATCAATTTTCCAAACATTTATTTCAAGAATTAGATTCAAATTTTGTGTTCCAAAGTCGTAATTTTTAGAATTTTATTATTTGAAAAATTTTAAAACCAGAAATTTACTCGTTAACTTTCATGAACTTATCCGGAAAGATGTGAGTGGAAGAGTAGAAATTTCCGGAAACTACTTCCATGAAGCTTCGGATTGATTTTACGTTGAGAAAATAATCGCTTCAAAAAGTTTAGGGACTTGACGTATCGATCTTTCTCAAAAAATGTTTCAAGGAAAATCTGCGAATCTTCATTAAATATCAAGATAAAATATTGAAGATTACCATTTAAAACATGAGATAATACGTTTGGGATGATGAAAGCTATTATACATTAAACGATAGGTGAAGGTAGACATTCTAAAAGCCGCGTCTGAGCTAGGTAATACATATTAATGATTATTGAAACAAACATTGCACATTTATTTTTTTACTCTTTGAGCTCTGGGGATTTCGAGCTTGAAGCGCTCGCATTGACTTTTATTTGTACTGTACACCATACATAAAAATAATCAAAAAGTTCAGGGAGAGGTGTTAGACAGAGCACCCTGAAGGGTAAGGGGTTATTACCCCGATCTCAAGTTTGGAAATTCATTTAATACCCCAGTAAGAATGACGTTGTACAGAAAATTTCAAGTGTCATGATGAGAGTCAATTTGAAGGAAATGAATAAGTGTGCACTTTTAGAAGAACTAATATTGGCTATTTCTTGTGATGTTTCGTGGTCAGTATAAGAAAAGTATGTTTACCGTGTCCACAGGTTTGAAAATATATCTGCTGCATGAATGATTTTAATGTATGAAAGTATAAAAATTGTACAGAACCAGTGGTTGTTGTATGAGACAAACATTTTTGGCCCCGTACATAGGTTTTTGTGAAATGTTTGTAATTGTGTTTCTTTTAGAAAAATGTTCTGAAAGGGGAAAATGTTGACTATAGGACGCACCAAAAACAATCAGGTTCGTTTTATAAATTGACTATGTGAAATTGGCCAAGGTAGTGGGGAATAAGTGATTTGTACCTTGTACATTGCTGTACACCTACTATATTGAGGGAGCCAACGAAAGGTTCACTACCTGCGACGTCACACAGCGAGCCAAAAGAAAGATCACAGTGCGGTACACGGGAAAGTACTACCCATATCATGTACGATTTTACCCCTATCTAGATTTTTGATCATTCTGGTGTTTGAGTATTTTTTCGGTTCAAGCAGGGGTGTCCATGGTCTCAGCTAGGAGCGTTTATCCTCCTAGCCCACTCTATGTGAATGTGTGCTATACACTGACGTTTACTGGTTGGAAAACTGTTTTCTTCTTTTTAATGCATGTGTGTACAGTAAGGATGTAATATCCACTACCTGAAGATGGATTGGGTAGAAGATCCGCTACCTACTGCACATCCGCTACCTAGTGCACATCCGCTACCATAGTCAGATCCGCTACTAGACCGCAAAAAATGTGAAAAAGGTTTTGCCATTGTTCTCATAAGAGTTTACCGAAGACAAAAGAATAAAAGAAAATGGAATACGGTAGGCGTTCTGGGTGGTAAAAAATATTTTGTTTGCCACTTTTATGGAACCGCAAGAATGGTTAAAAAACTTAATACTACAGGGAGTCTACCTAAAGATAAGTCACTAATGAGTAAAGATACGTAATAAAATCATAAAAATGTCCACGCAGCCACATTCTAATGCGCAAAAAATTATTATTCACATAACAAAGTGGCCACACAAGCACCTCGAGTGACAGAACAATCAGTCTAGACGGACGTTTTTCATTCTTTACCTGTACCGATCCGGGTGATGAAAATATCGTTTTTGTTTTGTTTTTTATTTTTTTTTCAAATACTTTTTTTAATTATTTTCAAATATTTTATCATTTTGGGTTCAAAATTTAAAAAAACTATTGTTGAATATACCTCCCGAGTAGACCAAGGACTGAATATTTCCAGCAAACTCGGATCCATGGCAATTATCCCATTTCTATCGAAAATTATTGGGATAACCCTGGGTTTAGAACAACAAACCACTGCATCTCACCGGGGTTCGTGGCACGCATTTGGCGGAACACTATTTCTTGCATTTACTTCTGAAAATACGGGGCAAATTGAAAATTTTGAGTCGCATCGGTTGCAACTGCATATTTCCCAATTTTTAACGAATGAAATTTCAAATTTTCACGATACATGCGCCATCTAATTGGTAAAAAAAATTAAATGATCCTAGTAATTTGTAAATGTATACTATACATTCTTCCATAATGAAATCCTGCCTAGGTCATTCAACGCAAAAAGTAAACGTTACGTGTTACTTATATACCTCAGCAGAAAGTAGCGGATGTGCACTAGGTAGCGGATCTGACTATGGTAGTGGATGTGCACTAGGTAGCGGTTGTGCACTAGGTAGCGGATGTGCACTAGGTAGCGGATCTGGCACCGACCCTGAAGATGTACCGAAAGAAAAGGCAAACTGGTGGTAGTATTGAATGTGGGTTTTTTTAGCACGAGCCCGATTAGCGTAGCCGCTAACTTTCTCTAATTTGTGTTACTTTTTCTTAGCACGACTAAGATTTTCAGTAGCACAGGCCCAACTTTATTAGGGGTCGGTGCCAGATCCGCTACCTAGTGCACATTCGCTACCTAGTGCACATCCGCTACTTTCTGGTGGGGTATATAAATAACACGTTACATTAACTTTTTGCGTTGAATAACTTAGGCAGGATTTTATTATGGAAGAATGTACAGTATACATTTACAAATTATTAGGCTCATTTAATTTTTTTTACCAATTAGTTGGTGCATGTATCGTGAAAATTAAAATTTTCATTCGTTAAAAATTGGGAAATATGCGGTTGCAACCAATGCGATTCAAAATTTTCTATTTTCCCCGTATTTTCAGAAGTAAATGCAAGAAATAGTGTTCCGCCAAATGCGTGCCACGAACCCCGGTGAGATGCAGTGGTTTGTTGTTCTAAGCCCAGGGTTATCCCAATAATTTTCGATAGAAATGGGATAATTGCCATGGATCCGAGTTTGCTGGAAATATTCAGTCCTTGGTCTACTCGGGAGGTATATTCAACAATAGTTTTTTTAAATTTTGAACCCAAAATGATAAAATATTTGAAAATAATTAAAAAAAGTATTTGAAAAAAAATAAAAAACAAAACAAAAACGATATTTTCATCACCCGGATTGGTACAGGTAAAGAATGAAAAACGTCCGTCTAGACTGATTGTTCTGTCACTCGAGGTGCTTGTGTGGCCACTTTGTTATGTGAATAATAATTTTTTGCGCATTAGAATGTGGCTGCGTGGACATTTTTATGATTTTATTACGTATCTTTACTCATTAGTGACTTATCTTTAGGTAGACTCCCTGTAGTATTAAGTTTTTTAACCATTCTTGCGGTTCCATAAAAGTGGCAAACAAAATATTTTTTACCGCGCAGAACGCCTACCGTATTCCATTTTCTTTTATTCTTTTTTCATCGGAAAACCCTCATGAAAACAATAGCAAAACCTTTTTCACATTTTTTGCTGTCTAGTAGCGGATCTGACTATGGTAGCGGATGTGCAGTAGGTAGCGGATCTGCTACCCAATATTTATTAGCACTGTGCTAAAAAAGAAAACCCGGATACAGTGTGAATCCATCTGAATTTGTTGTTGCTATAAGTCTTATTTCTCTCTGTTTTTTAATTTCATGTTTGCTTCTTTGTGTTTTTGTTTCTTCATTGACAAAAGTCAATTTTGTATTCGCCGATTGTTAGCGTCGAGTTTGTAATTTTTACTCGTGGTTTCGGTTAAGTGCCAGTGTTCTATATATCATGTATTTTCATTAGCAATGTGCTGTTTGTTATCATGAATAGTCAATTGGTTATTACGTGATAAGGGTATATTATATTTACTCAAGCTTATACTAGTTTTCTCGCTCATTTTTATCGTATCGATCGATTTTGTTCTTTTTTTCAGAAAAAATCGTAAGATTTTAAAACATGGCGGCTTCAATAAATCAACAACCTCGGTTATGCCATTTAGTGAAACAAAACTCGAATCAAGAATACGGCTTCGACTTGCATTCTAGTAAATCGCGCGGCGGACAGTTTATTGGCGTAGTGGATAACGGCAGCCCAGCCCACGACGCCGGTCTACAACAAAATGACCTGCTCATTGCCGTCAACGGTTCACCCGTCCACAATATGGACCACAAGGAAGTGGTGGCCCGTATAAGGCAAGACCCGATCCAATGTTATTTGACCGTTCGAACCATAGCGCCGGCGGCAGGTGATGGCGATCATCATCGACGTCATTCGGCGGCGGCGATGAAAAGCGCTAATGTGGTCGTCGCTTGCTGGAATTACGATGACGACCATCAAGGAAGTGAAACAGGAAGCTTGGATTTCAGACCGTCGTCGGAAGAATCGTACGGCGTCTCACCCAGTTCCAAATATTCGAAGGTCAGTGTTTTTGAACTTTTTTCTGCTGGAGAACGCAACGCGTTTGATATCAGTCAGTTGATCCCGCTGAGATCTATTCAAAAAATGATTCAAAATATTTTTGTGCATTTCTGACGGAGTTATGGGTAGTTGAAATTTGGTTGAGAAATAATGCTTCATGGTGCAGTAGACATCGGCGTAATTTTGGCAAACGTTTTATGAATTCTGAATATTTTTTGAAACGAAATTTTTTTCGCTGAAATCAGCGTGTTGAAATCTACAAAATTGTATATATAAGTGGATTTAGGGCCGTGCACAAGGGGGGCGCCCCCCCCCCCCATTGAGGCAGCATGCACACAGTGTATCGCGTGAAATCCACATTTTCTATGGCTATTTAGTGAAAAAAATTTAGTCTGCTCCCCATGAAAAAATCCTGCGCACGGCCCGGAGTGAATTAATTCAGAAAAAAATTTCCCATGTTATAACCAGGCTTTTTTTAGTCAGTTTAGCGGCCTGGGCCCCTAAAAGTTTGGAAATTGCTCCTAAGATTTTAGGTCTAGGAGCCACTTTGGCTCCTAAAATTTTGACTTAGGTATTCATTTATATTGTAGTGAATTATAGTTATTTTCATTCAATTTTAGATTTAAAGTAAGTGTCTTACAGGGTCTAATTTCATAAAACATCGAAAGTTTTCCGGCGCTTCGTGCCGGATCTCATTCTATAATTCTTCAAATTAGTCTATTCACTGTTTTCTTACAAATCAAATTTTGTGGGAAAAAAATCTCGAAAAAGGGGAAATATATGGGGTTTCGACATGGAAATGATGATATTTGGTGCATTTAAGTTTTTTTCCATTTTTGCATTATTGTAAATATGAAGCCGAGTTTGAATTCATGATCGTAATGCAGGTGATTTTCATAAATTTCAAGTTTAATTTGAATATTTCAAACTTATGAAAGTATGAACATATTTTTCAATTTGTAAAATGATATATGTTTTTGAACTTTGTATGTTGATTGAATAAGTTATCCTTAAATTGATTTTCCAGGCATTTTAGAGTGTCAAAATCTAAAAAAAAATTTTGTTGCGTAGCGCCTAGGAAACAGCAGAAGAATAAGAACAGAAGCTGCATTTTCAAAATCCTATACTTGTGAGTCAGAAGAAAATGAACTCGAAGTGCTATCTTGGAAGAAGGTTTGTGCAAAAATAAACGAAATATGTTTTTTGCATAAAAAAATTTCTTTGCTCAAAGATTTCTCGGCCGATCTTTGAAGATGCAGAAAGTAAGTGAAAAACAAAATTTTGAACAGCAATTTTTTTGAACACGTATCAACTGATTGAATATCTATATAATTTAATTATATACGTTCTACAGTGTTTTACAAGCCCATTTTTCGATACTCTTCAATTAAAAATTTTTGGCTCCCAAAATTTCAATTTGATCCCTAAAAATTTAGGCCTAGGAGCCATTTGGCTCCTGGTTTTCAAAGCAAAAAAAGCCTGGTTATAAGACACTGGGATGGTGGGGTATGGATCAAAAGCCAAAAAATTTCCCGTCGCATTATGACTAAAATACTCACAATGCACTACAATACCCCGCCCAGTTGATGTAAATTTGGCAAACAAATATTTTTGAAGGTTAAACTCCGAAAATTTCTCAGATTTTCAATCCTAAGATTGAAAACTTTCAACTATTTATATCTGAATTTATGAGACTCTTCCTACATTTATGTAGCGCCCTATAATTTTTACAGCGCAACAGTGTTTATTTTTTCTGCACCCGGCTTTCTGCACAGTGCAGAAAAGCCAAATAAATTTTCTGCACTGCTGTTTTCTCCTGTTACAATATAATGATAGTGAATATAGGAAAAAAGCAAATTGAATGTGTAATTCATTGATATCAGAAGTGTGTATACATATCATCAAAATTGTATTCCTTCTCATAAAATGAATTTCAAAATAAATTCACAAAATATTTTCACCAAAATCTTTGGCAGTTGATTTTAAAAGTTCAGAATCAATGGCTGAAGTATATGTGATCAAACACATGACTCAAAAAATTCTGACCAGTACAGAAATCACCAAAAAAAATTTTACACGAAGCCTAAAAAGTCTGCACTGTGCAGAAAAAACACTGCAGCGCAATAAAAATGTTTTCGATTTGAAGCTTAAATTTTGATGAAAAACTGCTCACAATGTCGATTTTTTCTCATTAACGAGATGCACGACATCTTGGCAGCAACACAAATTCGCCCAGCGTTTGATGAATTCCAAATAATTATAAATTCGACATTCTGAAATCCACAAAGTGATGCGCATAAAACCTGGACAATAGGTTCAGTTCAGTTAGATGCAACTCAATAGCAGGTGAAATGACTTCGGTACAAGGTGAATTGGTTTTCAGCACTAGATCAATTTTTATACCAAACTTATTTTATGGAATAATAAACGTCACTACGCAGAAAATCAAGACATTAGGTAATTAACTTTTTGCTTTATTCGTTTTAGGACCTCCTTCCTGTAAATAGTGTATGGTCACTGGCATCAGATCCGAAATCAATTTGGGAAGGAAGTGCTATGAGACCCCCCCCCCCCCCCCAAATCGTCGACAATATGGCTAGCCATTGGGCGACCGCCCTCCCAGGATTTTTCAATCCTACGGCTAGCCATATATTAGCCGTAGAGACCCCCATACTTTTGGTTGGAAAAATACTGAAAAATGTCAATTTTTTTGAAAAATGTCAATTTTAGAACAAAAAGTGGTCAAAAATGTCAATTTTCACGGCGCCTCGCGTCGTGAATACATTTTTTTCGGTCTTTTTAGAAAAATATTACTATTTTTTAGCTATTTTTCGGACTTTTTTCGTGAAAAAGTCGATTTTTTTCCCCTTGAGAGACCCCCCTTCCCAGAATTTTGGGAATTAATGACCCCCGGCCCCAAAAAATTCGGCCGACCCCCCCCCCCAGACCTCGGTTTCCCGTTACATGTATGTTCAGGAAACAACCAAACTTATGAGCAGGCTAGTACCAGATGGACCAATAAGATTTTTCCGGAGTGCATAAGTTGATGAATTGAGAAAAAACCCAGGTTATGACATTGAGGGCGCTACCCATACAAATCCAAAAATGACTAAAATTCTCCACCTAATCGATTAAATTTGGCGGAGAAATATTAGAGCCAAATTTAAGACGGTCGGACTCCAAGAAGTTTTGAATTTTGAATTTTTTAGAATGGTTTAGAAGCTACAAAGTTTCTCAGTAAAGCGTACTTCGAAAAAATTGACGTTTCATACAAAGTTAAGAAAGGGGGAAGATGACACCTCAACCAGTGTTGCCAGATTTGAAAATTAAAACCGGCCAAAGGTGTCTTGAAAAACCAGCCAAAGGTGTCTCAAAAACCGGCCAATGCAATTTTTTATAAATATTTTGTTTTGAAAGAATAAGTTCTACATAAAGCTGTATCAAAAACATTTTATAATCGTATGGAAGCGTGCTATTTTCTCATTCCATTTTTCAACTCATAGTTACAGTTTTTATTCTGTAATTTAAATGGCCTGTAATGAACATTACACGGTAACTATATGCAGGGAGAGCCATGGCCCTCCTGAAATGTTCCAAGTGTTAAAAAAGCAAAGGTACCTTTGATTTTTAGTTCAAGAAAAAGTCAAGTCAGAAAAGCCCTCCAAAAAATGTGTGCGCCCCTCCAAAAAAAAACCCTGGCTATAGGCCTGACTATATGTATAATTATTCTCATTAGATCTATTGCTAATTAAAAGTTTTTTGACAATTAAAAATTTGTTGCAAAATTATTATAAAATTCAGATGATTTGACTTTTTAAAATAATTTTGTCAAGGTTTTTATTGCACAAAACTTCCTCACTCTTGCATCCCTTTGCTACCCACCAACTTTTACGCACCAACTTATAGCCTATCCACTTCTCTTTGCTTGGCACTAAACAAAAACATAGTAGACAAAAAAAGATTACGACAATATTCAGAACCACACACAAAAAATGATTTTTTCAGTTTGCACTGTCATGTAAATGTAAGAAATATATATGATGTAAAAAATATGGCCACGATTTTACAAAGCAATGTTCATCAGATTTGCGTCAAGTAGATGTCGACATAGAATAAAAATTAACCTAATAAGTGGAATTATTTTATTTCTACACATTTAAAAAAAAGAAAAAACTATGAAAAATTGAAAAATCAGGTATTAGAATACAAACCACTGGTTTTTCGTACAGAATGTGCTTTATTTATGCATTTTTGAGTTTTTCTGAACTCATTCATGCTCCTGAAGTCAGTAATTTATCAAGAATGGAGAAAAAAACAAGAATTTTCGATTTTTGAGTCAGATAATGATAAGAATTTATCAAAATTCATAGTAACAGAAACAAAAGACCGAAGCACGGAGAACCTAAATTGCATACAAGTTCGACGGCTGACATATCTATGCTTAGCCAAAATGAAGAATCATAGTACTGCATATGAATAATTCTTACTTGCGGCGTCGAGCGCACGAAAAATTTTTGGATTCCGATACTCTCGAACGTTGAAAGATGAATTTTTCAGGACTGATTTCATGATTTAAGATTTCATTTTTATGGTGTAATGATGTTCATGCTTTAACAATGTACGGATGTTTTCAGCCTGCTAACCAACCAAAAATTTTGATTATTCAATCAGCAATATCTGTCACTGTCTCAGAGGGATGGTATTTCAATCATTTGCCGAATGCAAAAAAATTATGTCCACAAAGTAGTTCAAAAATTTTTGAAGAGCGCAGAAAAATTTTGTGAAAAAATCGAAAAAATCTTCATTTTCATCAAACGCAATATCAAAGGTGAAGTGATTAAACCAAGGTGGTAACAACTATTGAATGCAGCTAACGAGTAAGTAGAGTAGACGTACTTACGGTCGCCCTTTAGCTGGATTATAGCAAGCAATGATCAGAATAGTTATTACCGGCGCGAAGCGCCGGAAAACTTTGGGTTTTTGACCTTCCAAAATGCATCAGAATGCACCTTCCCGATTTTAAAATCTCAAACAGAAATCGGTCAAGCCATAAAAATACCGGCCGAAAACCGGCCAGTGCATCAAAAACCGGCCAATTTTGGTAACACTGACCTCAACTCATGCATAAATTTTAGGTAACAGTAATCTACGCATTTCCGTGCCAAACAAAGCAAATTGTGTAACTTTCTGTTCAATAGACGCCAAATGACAAGGTTTTGAAAATCACATATCACATTCTCTTGAAACATTGCGTTAGGGGTTTAAATTTGAGATTTTCTTGTGGGTTCGATTTTCAGTAACTTTTTCAGAAAATATTCTCAATTTTGACTTGTGAATGAAATTTTGATTTGTCATGGTTTCTAAAATAACGTTCTAAATTCTGTTTTTCTTTAACAAATTGGTTTTCTACTCACACACAAATTTTTCATCTTTTCAGAACTTCAAACCGCAACTTTCGCCGACGAATACTAGTGATCAGATACCAGCTCATTTGAACAACAGTTCTTCGTTCGAAAACGACAACATTCGAGATCAATTTTCGGCGGTTTACGACGGAGCTGCGTCATCGTTTAATAGCGAAATCGTTTCACAAACGCCGCTGCTGTCGCGTTTCGATCGTCGAATATCGGGAAAAGAACGATTATCGTCGTTTACCCCAAAATGGTGCCGATTAATGAAAAAAGGACTGAAGGACGATTTCGGATTCAATTTGATCGCCGATAAAAAACGCGGCTATTTTATAGGGAAAATTGACGAAAAATCTATCGCCGAAGCGGCCGGATTGAAAGAAAATTTGAGATTAGTTGGTGTCAATTATCACCTGGTCGATTTGAGCGTGGGTTATAAAGTAAGGAGGAAATTTTGTGCATTTTGGTTACTGTATAAGTTTGGAAGTTTCAATCTTTAAATCCGAGCCGCTAAAAAAGTACTGAATCGATTCCTACGCAGATTTTCAAATTAATATTTGAAACAATTTTTATCGTTGTGTTCAGATTCAATTCTCATTTTTTATAGAGATGTAAAGTCGCTGAGATATGCAAGTGTAAAGTTGAAAAATTGAGTCATTTGTGAAAAAATGATTTCTTTACTATTTCTAGTAGAGTGCCAAATCTAGGTTGCTTCCATTCATGAGACTTTCTTCAGATAATATAGAATGGAAATTTAATTTTTTCTCAGGCACAGCCGAATATCATTTTGTGCATTTTGTTTGCATCATTTTATTTTGCATTTTTCTATCTTTTAGTTTTTTCATTTGATTTGCATTTTTTCTGTTTTCGAGGATCTAAGTTATAATTTGCTTGCAGTCTAAATGATTCGAGAAAGAGAAATTTCGGAAAATTTTCAAGTCAGCATTTGTAACAAAATTTTGACATGTCGAAAATTAGAGACAAATGTATTCTCCGAAGGTTTCCGAAAGAAGTCAACGAGATTTGCCGACTCATGTCTAAATTTGTTTCGAAATTTTTCTTCTTCTGGAAACACTGTTTTTTACAACAGAATCAAACAAGTTAAACGTCAATCGATACGGCTGACTGTGAACTATCCGGAAACATACATTATATGCTTCATTCTTCACTTTTGACAGATGAATGGCGGCTGAATCTTGTCATGAAATTTTTTTTTTTTAAATTATTTTTGTCAACTTTGCATGGTTACGGTCATGCGAGCATTCAACTCTTTATATTCTATAGAAAACTAATTCTCTATCATCATCAGGAACCGGAGAAGTTTGAATTATTGAATTGGCTTAGAGCGACATGATAAGCATAGATGCGCATACATACATGTAAATGTAATTGAGGGAAATGCTATGGGAACCCCACCCCCGTCGACCATATGGCTAGCTATTGGGTGACCGTCCCCCCAGGATTTTCCGATCCTATGGTAGCCGTAGGGACCCCCTTACTTTTGGTCGGAAAAATACTCAAATATGTCAGTATTTTGATGAAAAATGTCATTTAATGTGAATTTTCTGGCCTCTTCGCGCCATGAATACACTTTTTCGATCTTTTTAGACAAAAATTACCATTTTTTGAACTATTTTTCAGACTTTTTTAGTGAAAAAAGTCGAATCTTTTCCTTGAGAGACCCCTCGCCCCAAAATTTTGGGAACGACTGACCCCGGCCCAAAAAAAGTTGCCAGACTCCCCACCCCCCGACCCAGATCTCGGGGCTCCGTTACATGTATGTGCACATAGGGGAGGGTAGGGAGGTAACCTGGGGTATTCTCATGTGAGCGATCTTTAATGTTATTCCTTCTTGTAATGTAAGTTTTTTTTGCTCATGATACAATACATTACAAGTTGTCATTTTAGATAACCGTTGTCTCCCGTATAATTCTTGAACATTTCGGCATGCTCGGGTCTTTCATCGTTGTAAGTGTTAAAATCTTGATAAAAAATATGAACAAAAGAATGCAGAAAGAAAAAAAAATATACATAAAAAATATGAACAAAAGAATGCAGAAAGAAAGAAAACATCAAGAGAAAGGAAACGTCAACAAAAATGGACGCATTAAGAATATGTAAAAATAGATGGAAAGGCATTAGAAAAGGAAAAAACATGAAAAAAGTGACAAAAAAGAAAAAGCAAGATAGAGAAAGCAGCAAGGAAGAAACAAAAAATGATGTGAAAAAGAACAAAAACGTAAGAATCGGGAGAATAGAAAAAAACAAAGATAAGCAAAAGCAGAATACAAAAATGAAAAGTAGATAAGAATGAAGAAAAAATCATAAAGGATAAAATTAAATAGGAAATAGAGCGAGCCGAATTGTGTAACGATTACTTGGAAGACAATACTTATTAAAAATGACAACTTGTAATGTATTGTTTGATGAGCAAATAAGAAAAAAGTAGATGACAAGAAAATAGAAAATGAAGAAAAGCAGAGACAAAAGATAAAAATGCAAAAACATACATAAACGAAAACATAATTGCATTACAACACACAACGACATAAAAAAGAAATACATACAAAGAAAAATATAACGTAAAGAAGGAAAATATGAAGAAAATGTTATTACATTTTTTTGGAATCGCTCAACTGGGAACGCTTATTTGAGAATTCGCATAATTGGGAATCGCTCATTTGGGAATTCGCTAATTGTGAGTCGCTCACATGGGAATCGCCCAATTAAGATTTCGCTCAACTGGGAATCGCTCAATTGAGAATTCGCTCACTTGGGAATAAGCCGGGTAAACCTCCTTACCTGAGACCCTGCCCACCCCCTGGCCCAAAAAAATCGTCAAACACGCCCCCTGAACTTTTTCCAAGACAGCTTTTTTGATGATTTTCATGCATATTTTGCATGAAAAACAGGCTTGCGGAGCTCGCTAACCCCCACCCCCCTCAATAAAAAGTTCATGAACCCTCCCCCTGAAAAATTCTTGTAGCGTTTCCTGGGGTTTTATCATGATAGCCAATGCAATTTTTGTAAAGTGCTCGACTATTTTCAACTCAACACTTCGACTCGTTTTGATTTCACGTTTTTATAAAAAATGAGTGTAGAACTCAAACAAATTTTTCATTTACTCTGAAAATCAGGCCAGATCATGTTTTTGGTTGTCACATACAAAAATTGGTTTTTAAAATCTATTCGTTGCTGACAGGACGTAGTTAATCTTATTTTGAAATACCCGATGCACGTCACTTTGATGGTCGTCACGGAGGAAACCCACCAGTATTATTCATCGAATCATATGAATTACAATTTCAACGAAGCCGAGCCGTTAATTTCACAAGGCGAAAATAGTGGTCTACTCAAGGAAAACGTCGAAAAAGTGAGTTTAATGCAAAATTGAAATTCTTTTTAGTCATTTTTTATTTTTCAAACAGAGAGGGACGAATGAAAAATACGAAGAAAATTTTTCCTTTCCGATAATGTTCATAGAAAATTTTTTGGAAATTTCCAACTCTGTAAGAGATTTTGATCATTTTTAACTTCTTTTAGAATAAAGTAGTCGAATCATCGCCGATTCATCATCAAAATGATTACGAGCCTGCGACGCAAAAGAAAGATAATCAAGATCGTTACGGCTCCGCTACTCAATACAGGCAGCAAATGAGTCTTAATTTAGTAAGGTTTTCATTTTTCATATTTTGGTCGAAGATTTGCAAAATTTCCAAGTCAAAAAAAGGAAAGGAAAAAGTCAGTTGATAAAAATATCATTTTTTCAAAGAAATTTCCCTTCAGAAAGAGCCTCGCCGACCCGTCACTTCCACGAGACCGAAATCCCTCTACGCAGGCTCGGCCAACAACCCAAATTTTGTTTTATCTGGTGAGTTGTGTAAACATTGAAAGTTTGAAAATTTTCAAAACCTTGATTATTTCAGAAAATTTCTTCCATATGAGCGTCGCCGAAGTCCGAGAACTAATTTCCAAGCAAAAAAAAATTCGATCCGCGAAATAACGCATTATCTCTGTTAGAAAAGTACAACATTGTACGAAATTTGTAGCCGACATGAAAATTCTAGTTTTCGTTGTGCAATTTCGGGTCATTGTCAATTTTTATCCTTTCGTCGGGCATTGTTTGCTAGTCCTATATTTTTCACTAGTCATTCTATCGTTTCAGTATAAAAATCAGGTATTTCATAGGTCCCGCATATCATTTTTCAAGCGCATACAAGCCGAAAAATGGCAAAAAATTAGTTCCACCCTGAAGTCATTTACTTAAGGTTTTTACCATGACTTTTTCCACTCGATATTTGCAAACAGACTATGAAAAATAATTACTTGGATTTTATACGTAACAAAAGTAAAATTGTAAAATCAATTGTCTAAATCAAGTAATATTACATCAGAACTCCGAGCCAGCCATCATACATACACATACAAGCAAATTTTTGATTTCAAATCTAAAAATTCAGCGAACGGAACGAGGTGTCTTTATGTTCGGGAATTATCTAAAAAACGAGGGTCAGTTAGTCATAGAAGCGTGAGAATATTTAAAATCACTTGACACACGTTCTGAAATTGATCCTTGATCATCATACCTGGTCCGACTAGATGGGGAGGGTCCTAAAATACCAAATAAGTCGGAACAATTTTGAGAATTTTCCCAGAAAAGCTGAAAAAAATTTACTTTTTTCCAAATTTTCTGAGTTGGTGGGTCCGACATTTGGGTATAGGGTTCGACCCATACATGTAATTGGGGGAAGTGCTATGGGAACCCCCCCCCCCCCCCCCAAAGTCGTCGACCATATGGCTAGCCATTGGGCGACCGCCCCCCCCCCAGGATTTTCCAATCCTATGGCTAGCCATAGGGTAGCCCTAGGACCCCCATACTTTTGGTCGGAAAAAATGTCAATTTTTGAACAAAAAATGGTCAAAAACGTTCATTTTCTCGGCGCTTTGCGCCATAAATACATTTTTTATCATTTTTTAGACAAAAATTACTATTTTTTGAACTGTTTTTTTCGGACTTATCGAATTTTTTTTCCTTCAGAGACCCCTCCCCCCAAAATTTTGGGAATTACTGACCTCCAGCCCCCCCAAAAAAGTGGCCCAACAACCCCCCTAGACCTCGGGGCTCTGTTACATGTATGGCGACCAAGTTGGATGGTCCCCCACCCCTTCCCCAATTGCAGGTATGATGGTCATCGTATAAATCTGGACGACAATAATTCTCCATAAAAGTCAAAATGTCTTCTATATTTATATAGTTTAGAGGATCTTAAAATTGTGTGAGAAGTACAAAATTAGAAAAAGCTTATCGTATCAAATTATAGAGCATTGATATTCGAATATTTATTTCAATTCTTGGAATCTTTAACAGAAAACGCTGAACAATCAGAAAATTTCAGTGTCAAAACAAGATTTTTGTATTTGTGAGCATACCTGCAATTAGGTGGCTGGGGGACCGGACCCCCAACTTGGTCGAACCCTATACTCAAATCCATACACGTAACGGAGCCAGAGGTCTGGGAGGGTTGGGCAACTTTTTTTGAGCCGAGGGTCAGTAATTCCCAAAATTTTGGAGGGAGGGGTCTCAAGCGCCGGGAAAATTGACGTTTTTGACCATTTTTTGTTCAAAAATTGACATTTTTCATCAAAAAGTTGACATTATTCCGACCAAAAGTATGGGGGTCCATGGGCTACCCTATGGCTAGCCATAGAATTGGAAAATCCTGGTGGGCCGGTCGCCCAATGGCTAGCCATATGGTCGACGATTTCTGGGGGGGGTTCCCATAGCACTTCCCCCCGACAATTACATGTAATGCTCAAATGTTGGAACTCCCCCCCTCCCAACTTGGTCCCTATACCCAGCTCCCCACAAATTCTGAAAAATTTGGAAAAAAGAAGCTTGTTTGGCCTTTTCGGGAAAATTTTCGACTTTTCTGGGACTCTTATCCCAAAATTGCGGGTTAATCCCCCCCCCCCCAAACCGGTCGGACCTCTTACAGGTATGTTTGTGAGCAACACTAAATTTCAAGATTTCAGGTGTATGAAAAATCTATTTACCATCCTAAATCAGTAGGACACGGTTCTTGGGCTTTGAATCTTTTCACAATTTCAACGTCTCCAGAATCCGACCTCCATTTCGTATCTTGGCCGTCAGAGCCGTTTTCTGGCCTATAACTGCTATTGGACGTTGCGAGGGGAAGTTTGGCAACGTTTGAGAAACAGCTGCAGGCGTTAGCGAAATGAGCCACAGCCTGATGTAAAAACACGAAAAGTAAATATAAAAAACCAAAAAAAATAATTTTAATGCCCAACGCGAACGGTCTAAACTGGGGAAAAATTCGGTCAGGGTTTCAATACTAAGAAACGTTTTTTCTACTGAAATCAGTGCCCACAAATCCACAAAGTGGTGTGCGTTATGTAAGTTGATTAATTGGCAACAAAACCGTCCCACACTGTAGCATTGTGGTACCTAATGAAAATCCAAAAAATTTCCGGCATTTTGCGAGGATTATAATTTAAGTAGTTAGAATGTCCTAAGTAAGCCAGCTAACTGATTAAATTTGCCGATAAACTTTAGCCGAATTTTGGACGGTCAAAATCCAAAAATTACTATTTTTACGGCGGTCAAAAGTCTAATACAAAAAACACTTACCGTTTTGATCTTTGGAATTTCGGGTAACTGCAAATCGAAATCGAGGGCATCATTATAAATCTCTTGCAACCTATCTCGAACGCAACTTTCCTCGCAAACGTCGATTGAATTGTTTTCATCAGTTTTCGAACAACTTTGATTCAATTCGTCCAAAATATTCGAACATTTAGACTTAAAGTCGTAAATGCGATTGATAAAATTCTTAAAATAAATTGGCAAAAATATTTTTTACATTCTTAAGATATTTTAAAATCAACTTACGTTTATATCGTCGGCTTGCTTCAGCCGGCAACATAATTTGTCCAAATTTTTTACGAAAGCTTCTACTTCCTCGAGACGCAGTTTACGAGAATAATTAAATTTGGTCGATGACGCACCACTTCTATTTTGAAATTACAATTTTCAAAATAAAATAAAAATTTAATTGTGGAAAAAAAGAAAAATTTAACCATCCAGTGCACAGTCTCAAAACGAGTAGCGTTCAAAACCCTTGTCCTGTTGCCAAAACCGATCATTTGCTTCGCTTGGTTCAGAAATGCGTAAATTACTAGCTACTATAATCTGTTTTTTATTAAATGCTTCCAAATAGAAAAGTGACACAAATCAGCACTGTCGTCAAAATCGTTTACATAGAGCACTTACTGTAAACCTTTTCACTCGAAAAATTGTTGAAGGTTAGGTAAGTATTCTCACAAGTTTCTAGTCCTATACGATGCATTGTTTGACAGAAAATCTGAAATACTACTTGCTTTCCACTTTCATTGTTCAGAAGCATTTCAAGAAAAGCATACTATATATATATATATATATGTATTTCATCCGGCGCTGGAAATTTAAAAAATTTCGATTTCAACCGCCTAAATTTGGTTATTATTTTCGCCGAATTCGACAGAAAATTTTAGTGCGTTAGGAGTATTTTTGACCCATAAATTGCGCCGTAAAATTCTTGCCGTTTTGACCGTTTCAGTTTTTCGCATAAATGTAAATGGGGGGGAAGTGCTATGGGAACCCCCCCCCCCCCCAGAAATCGTCGACCATATGGCTAGCCATTAGGCGACCGTCCCCCAGGATTTTCCAGTCCAATGGCTAGCCATATGGTAGCCGTAGAGACCCCCATACTTTTGGTCGGAAAAATACTGAAAAATGTCAATTTTTTGACAAAAAATGTCAATTTTTGAACGAAAAATGGGAAAAAATGTGGATTTTCTTGGCGCTTCGAGCTATGGTTACATTTTTTCGGTCTTTTTAAGGAAAAATTACCATTTTTTGAACTATTCTTCAGACTTTTTTCGTGAAAAAATCAATTTTTTCCTTGAGAGACCCCTCCCCCCAAACTTTTGGGAACTATTGACTCCCGGCCCCAAAAAAGTCGCCCAACCCCCCCCCCCCCAAGACCTCGGGGCTCCGTTACATGTATGGTTTTTCGGGGTTTGTTCTATAGTCGCCTTGAAGTACAATGTAGAAGACCAAATTATCCATGCTGTAAAATTCGTTTTTTAAATATTCAGAATTCATCAAACGCTGGCAAAATTTGTGACGGCGTCAAGACGCTGTGCATTAGAGAGCTAAAACGTTTCAAAATTTCATTGCCGACTTACTTTATCGAATGGATTTTCTGAGCCAAAAGTTGATCAGCAACTGTGGAACATTTTTGCATTTGTTTTAAAGAATTTTTGATCGATTTACGCAGATCGTTGAACGGATAAGAATTTTGTTCGGCTTCCAGAGCTAATTGTTTGAAATCTTCGAAAACTGAATCATGAAAACAGTGTAAACGCAGGGTTTTTTTCCGCACGCCTTCATCCGCACCGTGCGGAAATGACCCAAAATTTTTTCCGCACACAAAAATTTTTTCCGTTCGAAGTTTAGATCATTTGAAAAATGTGTGAAATGAGCGAAAATTATAGATTGCTAAGAAAATAATGTAAATTATCTGTTTTTCTAGCTCAAAACATTATTTTCGCTTGATTAAACAAAATTAATAGTTGCGGTTGTCATTTCTGTGATTAGAGCCGATGATTTATAGATTTCAATCGATTTTCCAATTGATTCCATTTCTACATTTTGATATTCTAGAATGCTGGAAAATTAGCATTTTCAACCTTTATCTCTGAAATAAAAGGTTTGCATTTTCAGTCGAAAATCATGTAGTTTCCCAATGACAAAATTTGTGTTCACTAAGTTCAGAAAACTTCAAGTGAGAGAAATAATTCATGAAGATCAATATTAAATCTCAATTTTCAACAAAATCCGAACCTAATACTGAAGATTACTAATTGATGAATGGGATGAGGAACTTCAAATCACGAAAACCATGCACACTTAACTTCCGATCAGGGTTTTTTTGTACATTACCCATTTGTACATGTACAAACGGTAGCCGATATTTCATTTGTACAATTTGTACATAGCAAAAATACGTAAAAAAGTAACCTGTGTTCCTCTATGTCATGGCCGAAGACTAATAACCAAGTCAGTGTAATTTTCAAATTTTATTTATTAACTCAAAAATTCGTTAATTCATTAAAATTTAGAAAAAAATTGAAATTTTCGAGTTTCAATTCTAACTTACAAGCATTGTGGAACAAATTTAGTAGAAAACTATCCAATAGCATAATGAGTTTGCATTAGATGATAAATTGATGGTTAAGTCCTCTATGATGAGAAATGAAAGCTCAAAAAAGACGTCAATTGGAAGCTCAAAAGACGTAAAATTTTTTGTGTATTAACATTCGGCGACGCTGGAAAATTAATTTTCCAAACATTTATTTCAAGAATCAGATCCGAATTTAGTGTTCAAACGTCGTAAATTTTAGAATTTTATCGTCTTAAAAATTTTGAAAACAGTAATTTATTCATTAACTCTCATGACCTTGGCCGAAAAGATATGAGTGGAAGAGTAGAAACTTCCGAAGGCTACTTCCATGAAGCTTTCGAACTGATTTTATGTTAAGAAAAGAATAATAACTCAGACTTGACGTATTGATCTTCCTCAAAAAATGTTTCAAGGGAAAACTACGAATCTTCATCAAATATCAAGACAAAATATTGAAGAAAACTTTAAAAACGAGATGATACGTTTGAGATGATGAAAACTATTATACATTAAATGATATGTAGGTGAAGGTAGACATTCTGAAAGTTGCGTCTGAGCTAGGTAATACAAAACAATGATTATTAAAGTTATAACCGGCGCGAAGCGCCGGAAAATTTTGGGATTATGAACTTCTAAAACGCACCAAAATGCATATTTTCTGTACCTTATTCCCAAAACTTTCTTTCCTAAATCGGAAAGAGCCGTTTGTACATGTACAAATGACTACTCTAATTTCGTTTGCCCCAAAAAATTTTCATTTGCCTCTGGCAAAAAAAGCCTGCTTCCGATGCGTCACACCAGACAATTTTTGAACAAAGGAGCTACTGAAATGTTGGAAAATGTATTTTAAAGATAATTTGTAATACTTTCGGTTTAGATTTTTCCTAGAAAAATGATGGTATTAAATAAATGTGGGAAAAATTAGCAAATTCGTATGAAAATTCCAATTCACATTCCAAAGTGACGAGTTTTACTCACTCTAGCAGAGACATATAAGATTGATGGAAACAATCAGGGACAACAGAGAAATCAAAGTAAACTTCTTTTTGGCTGGGCTTCAGCTAAATTGTAGTTAATATTATAAATTATTTTCTTTGCCGGCGCGGAGCGCCGGAAAAATTTGAGATTTTGACCATCTAAATTGCACCAAAACGCACCTTTTCATCAATGCCAGCAGTAGAAACGCCCAAAAAAATTTCCGTTCTGTGCGGAAAATGCCCAAAAGTTTTTCCGCACAGCCCAAAAAAAGTCTGCACTGTGCGGAAAAAAAACCCTTTGTAAACGTGTAAAGTAAAATAACAGAAGAAAATAAATAACATTACATAATCTGTCGTCGCCTTTAGCCTGTAAAGCCGTCTTTACATTAATTGTCCATTGATCGAAGTCGTCGAGACGTTTGTTGAATTTAGCTAGCATCAATTGAAGCTCTTCATCGGTGAATCGGTAGCTTAAATTTTAAAAAACTCATACAAAAAACAATAATTTTTGATAAAACTGAAACTTTGCTTCGGTATTTACGTTTAACTTACCACAGGACGAAATCTTGAGGCTGACATATCGGGCACAAGGCCTCCACGTGTTTCAGGCAGGCGAATATTTCTAGAAAATGTAATTTCGCAAAGGCTAGACGATAAGAAATCTATTTTTGGTGTCAAAGATCCAAAAATTTGGCTCCGGACATTCTACAGAAATGATTAGAATATCTACCTCATAAACCAAGCATTGAAAAATCTTTTTATGCGCTAAAAATCAAATTGCTTAGTCATATAAATCGGGAGATTTTTTTAACATTTGTCCGTTGAACGGTCTCCATCAGTTTAAAAAGTGTGTATTTTTAGCGCACTCCGACAAGAAATAGAAAACCCTTTTTTGTGACGCCAATAAATTCAAAATCACTTCGTAAATTCAACAAAAATTTAGCTTTTGTGTTTCCTGGAATATTTCTCACACCTAAGACATTGAAATCAAGTGACAAAAAATTTTTTCCTACGACATCAAAAAATTTCCAGCTTTTGCCTTATATACGCGCACGTATATAGGTACATAAATTCGAAAAAATGTTGAAAATAGTCTAGCTTCTAAAATCAGAATTTTTTCGACTTTGATTTTTAAAACATTTCTCATCTGTCTCAAAAGATAATTTTTTAGTGCATGCGACAAGATAATGTTCAAAGCCAAAAATCAAATTATTCAACCATTGGCTTCAAAAATTCGGAAAATGTTAAAATATCCATTTTTCAAAACATCTTTCGTATAAGTTTCGAAAAAATCGCCCCTAAAACTAAAACCACAAGGTCTTAGTTTTAGGGTGCAGAAGAAGAAATATTTTTTTCCAAATAAATTTTATTATTTTGGAGCTTTTCACCCAGCACAAGAAAAATCGTTTTTTCTGATGCCAGAAAACTCAAGATTTTGACAGCAGATTTCAGAAATCGGTAAAAATTTCAAACTTGTTTTTTAAAGACATTTTTCTCTTGAAAAGCATTGGGTACCTTCAGGACACTGACTGACATTCAGCAGCAAAAATAATTTTTCTCGGGCGACTTTTGATCCTCTTGCTACAGAAATTTATTTTGGTAGAACCAAAAATTTTTTACTTAAGATCCACTTCGCGCCGCCAAGACAGTGAAATTCCTTACTGATTGGTTTCATTAAATTTGGAACATTGTTCATCAGTCTCTAAAAAATTCTTCCTCATCCTAGCGTTTCGACACCAGAAAACCGTTTTTTACGGCAGAAAATTCGGATTCTTCACTTGTCATGGCTCAAGAAATTGGAGAAAAAACGTCAAATCTTTTTGGAATTTTCGAACATCCTCTGTCGACGTCCAAAAAATTAATGTTATGTGTACTGACACTAGAAGGAGAACTAAAAAATTTTTCGGAGTAAAAAATTCAATTTTTACACGAAATTGGCTTAACCCTTCGATGTATAACCTTAAAATCAAAAAAGTTTACTATGTATGTGACTTGCTTTGTCTGACTCAGAAATGTGCGAATTACTGTAATCAAATGCAATCAGCACTAACAGTGAGTTTTTGTCCCTCTGCCCAAACTATTCACTGTGAATAAAACGATAATTTTTTGACTTTTTTAAATCATTAAATGTATAGATTTTCAGCGAAAAATCGGGTTTTCAAAATATTTAGAATTTATCGAACGTTGACAGAACTTGTACCTCGGTCTTGACCTTACGCATCGGAGGTTTGAAAATGTTGAAATATTCGTTACCGTTCCGGACGAAAAAAACTTACTTCTAGGGCACTGACACCTAACCGCCGACAAAAAACACGTCGTAGCGCACGACAAACATTGCCTTTCTTCGTCGGGTATCGTTTCAAAAATGATTTTTTCTTTCAAAATCTTCGTTTCTTCTACATTCCGTTCTTCTTTTTTAATATCATTGTCGCAACAACATAGATAACCGCGTCGTGCTAAATCGCGGCGAAAATTCTTATCGTTTTGCAGCATGACCAAAAAATCGTCGCGAGCCGCCGACGCCACCTGCGTCTGCAAATTTTGGCAAGCGTTGGCCACCGTTACGATCAATTCGTCATGCGAAAAAACGCAAATGCGACATAAGTCGCTGTAATTGTCAACGCAACGTCGGCCCATATTTAGCTGCAAAAGGCGTTGGAAAAACCTTTCAGAAAGATTGTCAACGGGCGTACAAAAAAGAGAAAAAACGAAAAAAGAAATTTTAAACACCCATAGCTCGGTCAAAAATACGAGACAACGAACTTTAAACTATGTTTCTGATTTCAAAATAAATATCAACGAGACCCAACGATTTGTTGCATTTTGATACAAACTTCTCAGGGTCAAAGCTTCAATCATATATTCAAAACAGGAAAGCCATAAAAGACGCAAAACCCAGATTGCACAATTTTTGCAATCTCCAAGGAAAACAACGAATTTAGTCATGAGCCAATTCTTCTGGTTTCGATCAAATATCTCGATTATGTATAAAATTTTCACGGATTTCAAATTTTTATAATTATAAAATCTTTTATATTTTAAACAATGTTTGAAAAAAGAAGCAAAAAATCAAGCGAAAATTTTCGATCAAAAAGCTGGCTAAATTTGCTAATTCAAACATTGAAAATTTGTTGATGTTCAAAATTCGTTAGAACAATGATTTTTGTCCAACACCTTTTCAGACATTTATTCTCACTTTTTCTTACTATCAGGTATATGGGTGGACTTATAATCTAGGGCCAAAATTCAAGGGACTGAATTGATAAAGAAAAAAATATCACATTTTTCACCTAAAAAGTCAGGAGAAAATAGTTATTATTGGGGAAAACCCATAAAAATTTGTGCCCATGGTGGCGCCTAGTTCCCCATTCTTCGAAAAACTTCGAAAGGTTCGGAAATATGCGCGATAGTTTAAAGCTTGAGTAATTGTGAAGTACGAGATGAACAACAAAAATATAAATTCTATCTAAAACATTAGGATATAAATCTTAGAATTTCCTAAGATTAAATTATGAGAAAAAACTACAAAATATAGGAGTTTTACTCAAGATTTTTATAAATTTGATTAAAATTCGCTCCATCCATAGTCAATTTCTTCATCAACAAGCAAATCAAAATTTTGACTTTTTCTCTCGCAAAATTGATCAAGCTTTCAGGCATTCGAAATGATTGTCATTCTATAAAGGAAGATTGATTGACTTTTGACGGAAATGCGTGTTGATTTCTGAAAAGTTGAATATTTTCAAATGAGCAAAATCAAGGAATTGTCAAAATTTGAGATATTGAAAATTCAAAGAAAAAATCAAAATTGCCTTTACCCAATCGGGCGGACAAAAATTCACCGCCTCGGCGAAATTATATCCCTGATTGAACCCGGCGTGATAGGCACGCGGAAATGTCACAACGAACTCGCCGGCGCATTGATTTGTTGTAGAAATGCGCAGGCCTTTTTCCATCAAAAGCCGCGGATTGGCCATGGTTACTAAGTGGTGTAAAAGATCGGGTTGAGTTTGAAATAATTCCGGAGCGATATCTTTCATGATTGTTTCGAATTGTTCGGCTTCCAAACCCGAAACGGCGTACCAAGTCTTGGGTTCTCCCCTGAAAAAAGCGCATTCACTTGACAAAACTCAAAAAAGTTTCGAATTTCGAATCGAATTCATAAAAAAGGCAAAAATCAAAAAACTTTTTAACATATACTAGCTGCAAAGTTCAAAACTGTTACATCTATGAAAAAAAATAAAAACCAAAAAGGATTCGAATATAGGTTTAAAACTGTCAAATCTACCAAGACAGTCATCTATTTAAAGTGTCAAATCTATCAAAGGTGCCGAATCTATCAAAAAAGATTAAATCATAGAATTTTGAATATAGACTAAAAACTCTAAAATCCATCAAAATCCAAAACGGTCAAATTCTCCAACAAAATAATGAAAGTTAGAGGATTTCGAATAATGCCTCAACCTCTCAAATCTACAAAAAAATGAAAATTTGATAACATCTTCATAACTGTCAAATCCATAAAAATTTCTCGATTACCAATGTAAATAATTGATACTGTAACTCCAATGATCTTCGGTATGCCAACAAAAAGTCGAAAAACACATTCCAACGTACACCCAAGGCACCTTCATGCCCGAAATATCGACGGTAATGTGTGACAAAACGGAATTGCTCAAAACGGGCAGATTGTTCAAATTCCACGGCGATTGCGCGTACAACTTAAAAGCCGGATTCATAATCAATATGAAAATTTGATAATTTTTCTGATAATTGAGTGCAAACAAACTTGAAGAAATTCTGAGAAATTCTTGTGAATTCCAAAAAAAATTTGTATAGTAAATGTTGAATCAAAAACTTAAAGTTTTTATCATCCTTTTCACTGCCTGTTGCTTTTCACTGTCAATGGAATTTGTTAGATTGAATGTGCAAAAAATTCCGTCGACCATGACATAATGCATACGGCAGCATAGTCCCGGCCGAGTTCACGGGTGAGTTTCTCGAAGGCGATTTATCAGTTTAACGATAAACAGCTCAGTTTAACAACGGTCTTAACCAGAGATGCACGGCAAGAATATTACAGGCAGGAAGGTTCTTGAACATACCATCGAGGAGGATGGGGGCTGAAAGTGCAAAAAATGGTCTACAAACACGATTTTCGTTAAGCTGAGTTTTTACCGTTAACCTGAGTTTTCAAATTGCACGCAGTTTCTAGACCTTCATTCGGATAGATTTGAGAATATAAACTGCACTTAGGTTTTTAAACTTTCGACTGGATAGCCAATTTCTTGTCGTTTTTATTTCCGCGAAAAAGGAGTCGTCGGAGTAGAAAGATTTTTTCGTGCAACATATGTTTTTCGCCAGAAAATTCTCTTTTTATAGCTAAGCAACTTTAAGTTTAACGGCGTTACACTAGGTATGACAAAACTGCCGTAAAACTGAGTTTTAAATCAGTTTGAAGGTAAAACTCAGCTTAATAAAACTCCCTTAGAGAAACTCACCCAATACAGTTCAACATAATGGGATACCTCTCTGGCCCAAAAAAATCGTCAGATTACTTTGGGTAAAAAATTTTCGATAACTTTACAATGCAAAATTTTGATAAGTACATTTAGGTGCAATATTTATTATTTTTAAATTTATTGATTATTTCTTCAAATTTAATTCTAGTTGTCAGATGAGTTACCAGGGTTGAGACATGTATTTTTCCCTAGAGCTTCATTTTATTTATTATCGGTTTCCTTAACGTCATGATGCCTGTAGTAAATTTTTATTGAAATACTTTCCAAAGAAATGAAAAAAATATGATCAACAATATAACACTATATTCCACTACTTCGGACATTATGATAATAATTATGTATGAAGCATTCTTGTTTTTTGAAATATTTGGACTGTCTACATTAATTGTTATGTCTTTTTGAAATATGCTGTAGAATGAACAAAGACTGACCACATCTTTGCTGATACAAAGTTTCAAAGATAGAATACAAGATTTGGTTTGAAAATCATGAAGAAACATTTGACAAAAGCTTTGAAAGCGTTTTTTGATTTAAAGGGCAGGGCAAAAAATTTTTCCAAGCAGAGTAATATTTCATTAGCTTAAATACAATCTAATTACAATTCATTATGCACCGTATCGTATTACATTTTTTATATATTGAGTAGACGTTAGATACTGTTACGTGAAGCATATAAGTGCGTGTTATTTCTTATGCACCTAGTTATGAAGAACATCACCCATTTTTTGCTTACTGACCTCCACCGTGAAAAGCCGAAGGACTCTCCTGAAAACTTCTTGCCGTGCATGTCTGGTGTAAAGTTGGTTTTTTATCACGAGAAGAACATTTTTCTATTTATCACAAGAAGAACATTTCAAATGCGTTTACATCTTTTGTTGCTCGTTAGGCCAATTATAAACCAGGGGCCGGTTTCATCAAAGCGACTTAAGCTCCAGCTGAGCTGCAGCTTAAGCTCCAGCTGAGCTGCAGCTTAAGCTGCAGCTTAACTCTATATGTTATAGCATTGCCGTTAAGATGCAGCTCAGCAGCAGCTCAGCTGTAGCTTAACTTTCTCGACATGTTTTGTGCAGCTTAAGCTGCAGCTCAAGTCGCTTTGATGAAACCGGCCCCAGATTTTACAGTTTTGCATATCTACGCAAATTTCTTCATAAAATGCCAACGTGTATAACGGTTAGCGCAACATTGCTACATTTGCTGAGCACTATCGAATTCACTATAAGAGGTGCAATTTCAGAATTTTGAAAATCAGAATATCATAGTACATACAATTGAACTAGGATTAGTTCGTACTTATTGAAGATCATAACAGCAGCACGTATATATTAACCGAAGGTGCATACTAATCGAACATGTCCAGTTTCAACTTACAACTTTCCTAACACAAAAAATATGATTGGGTCAAGCCACACATTTGCGTTACGAAAAACCCGTCACTTTGGTTTTCTCATGAATTTAAACATTTTCGTGATAGAAAAGGTATGTAATGATAGGAATGCAGTCGGAGTTACATCCAAATCGACCTACGTACCAAGTGCGTCGAGTGCTTATGCATTATGATGTGAGGTAAAAAGTAAAGACAAGTTCCTCCTGAACCGTACGTAACATATATTATGCAATGAGTGCGTCTTTTGTGAGTGAGTTGATTTACCATGTTTAACTACACAAACTCGGCTGGGACCACGTAAGTCGTATGCACTGTGCGAGGGTAAGTCATGCCGCTAGTACGTACTAATGAAGTTCGACGGTATTTTCCATAAAAAATTTCGAACCGGATTCAGCAGACCAATTCAAAATTCAATACAAAAAAAATCACAGCTTACATGAGATTCTTCATCTAAATTTTTGTCCGATGCACGCGGAAATCCGGATCCAACGTCGCTAGTCAACAAGTCGGCGCCATATTCAACGGTCAAACCTTCGCTATCACTACTATTTACTAGGCGCCAAAATTCTTTTTCGACGGTTGCGCAAGGGACGAGCTTTAAAAATAGGAAAAAATGCTCTCAAAATGTGAACAGAATAAATTGAAAAGCATCAAAAAAATTTTAAGATAAAAACTATGGAAAACACCAGGCTTTTTTGGTTTGAAAGTCATGGGTCAAATAGCTCCAAGGCCTAAATTTTTAGGAACCAAATTCGAATTTTAGGAGCCAGAAATTTGTTATCGAAGAATATCGAAAAATGGGGTTCTAACACGCTGTTGAATCCAATTAAATTATATGGATATTTAATTGATAACGTGTTCAAAAAAAAATGACTGTTCCAAACTTTATTACCAGCCAGTATTTTTCCTGTACAAGCCTCTTTTAAGATGTACAAGGATCGGTCACAACATCCGTCTACGGAAAATTCAATTTTTGTTCGCAAAAAAAACACGATACATTGTGTATTTCTGCACGAACCTCCTTCCAGTATAGCACTTGAGTTCATGTCCATCTGGAACAAAAGTACAAGGTATTGAAAAATACAGCTTCTGGTTTTATCCCTTCTGTTGTCTCTTTATCTTCCGGGCGTTCAGCGTCGAAAATTTTTTTAGATTCTAACATTCTGAAATGCTGGCAAATCAATTTAAGGATAATTTATTCAATAAACATAACATTAAAATTTTCTGTTCGAGAACATGTCTTCGTCATTTTACAAATTAAAAATATAGTCATTCCTTCATTAGCATAGAAAGATTCAACTTAAACTTGAAATTTTTGAAAATCACTTCCGTGGTGCTTAGGAATTCAAACGCGGCTATGTGTTTAAAATTATAGTTACAAAAAAGTTGGAAAATTCAGATTTTGACCTCTAGAATGCACCAAAACTCTTCTTTTCTATGTCAAATCCTTCACATTTTTTCGCTTTTTCAACATTTTTTTGAAAAAAGTTTGATTCGTGGGAAAACAGTGGATAGACCAATCCGAAGAATTATAGAATGAAATCCGACGTGAAGCGCCGAAAAATTTTCGATGTTTCCAGATTTAAGAGCCCGTAGAACACTCAGTTTAAATCTAAAATTGAATGAAAATAACTATAATTCACTGAAGTATAATACATCAATCAAAAATTTTTAGCCAAAATGGCTCCTAGACCTAAAATTTTATGAGCCATTTCTAAATTTCAAAAGCCCAGGCCCCTAAAATTACTAAAAGCCTGATTTACACTCACATGAGCTGGCATATTAAAATAGGCTGATTTAAAGCGATCGGCCATTTCTCCGAAAGAATGTAAAGTGTAAACGCGTTCCGCTTGCGAAAATCCGTAAGCAGCGGGTGGTTTTTTTACTTCCTTGAAGAATTCGAATTTCGCATATGTCACACAATAATGTAAAGATTTCACTTATAAATACCTCCGTTATACATTTGGGACAACGCCAATCCCCCTTGGGAACTGAATTTAAGGGCGGCAAAAGGCAGTAAGTGTGGAACGAATGATCGCAAGTATCGCACAACAATAAATGACTTTCGTCGTCGCCTTTCTGGCAGAATTTACATAAAACTAGATCGATTGCCTGGAAAAAATTGATTCTATAACAGGAATCAAATCGGCTACTAAAATTACTTGTTCATGTTTTGGTTTCGGATCTTCGGGATCTAAATATTCATTTTTTACAACTTCTGAGGCGGAAATAATTGAAAAATTATTCCAAATTCGAAACACGATTCAATAGCTCACTTTCTGGAGTCAAGGATTTTGGGCCGGGATCACCAAAAAATTGTAAATTCTTCAACTCGCGAGATTTTTTACGATTAGGCGACGGCGGATCGGGACTCGGTACTTCGAGAATTTCATTTTTCTACAACGCAAAATTGAAGCTTCAACTTAGATTTTCATGTAAAGAAATAAATATACCAGTTCTTCAACTTCCTTTATACAATGCATCATTCGATTACGTTTTCGTAGAGGACAAGTTGACCGCATTTTAGAGTTCAATTTTACAGCCAATTTTCCGCCTTTCTGGAAAAAAGGTTTGACATCATTCGAGAAATGTCGATGTTAGCATAAATTGAAAAAGTTATGTTTTTAGAACTTCAAAAGCACTGTTTCGCGAGTTTACCGCATATTCGGCCGCTAATCCCGTTTCATGGAGTTCGTAAGGGGCGATAATTTTGTCGTAGTGATCCCTGAAGACTAATCCTCGAGCCGGCTTGGCTCCCAGTTGTTTGGCGATTTCTGACCAACGCCTTTGACTACAGCAGGCGTCGAAACCGCCGAATTCTTTCACAATCTTCAAAAAATTCAAGATTATTTCCGAAAAACTTAATTTACATAAAATTCAATTCTCTCACTCGTCTCAATTGAAATAGATCAACAAATTTGTTGTCAACGACGGGCGTTCGCATCGGAATACCTTGTAGAAGCCAGAAACGAGCCAACGAATCAAGAAAATTCAATCGAATCCGACTCAAAGCTTCCAATTCGTTCAACTTTTGTAGGCGGGGCGTAAAACGGAAATTTTTAACATCGATAGCGAACGGCGGCGACCAGCCCTGTGGGAAAATTTAACGAAAAATTGCAAGCAAAGGAATTTCGTATATCAAACTTGGACGAGATTTGTGATCCCGATCGATTTTCCCAGGATTTGAAATAAAAAAGCTGATTAAGCTCACCGTTGGAGGCTTGATTTTAACGATGCCGAATTTCTCGGCGCAAGGTTTTATCTTGGCTATATAGGCTAAAGGATCTTTAAATTCGTCGTCCGTAGGCGTATAAATAGGCGCTTCAGGCGGCGGAACAAAATTTTCGTAAAATTTATTCATCAACGTCATGATATACACTACGAATGTTTAAAATTCTTCGAAAAATGAAGTCAGCTCAATAAATCTCTATTCTGAGCGGACATAACGGGATGGAAACGGTCGCCCAATGTACAAAATTAATTCCTCTAAAACAAGACGAACTTGAGGTTTTTTGCATAAAACCATTTTTCAAATATTTATTTGCAAGTGACAATAAAACACCGAAATAAAAAACACATTCTCAAGAACAGTTAAGTGAAGTCAAGACTTCTCAGATAATATTGACTTATAAAGGCCCATCTATACTTTTTTTCGCTAAAAAACATACGCAAGCGATTTACTCTTTAAGTATTGGAGCAATTTCAGCATATAATACATCGCAAGGTAGATATTGAAATTTCCGATCGAAAGATATCAAACACGCTCAACAAATATCTTCTGTGTGCTTTAAATCTAGCTTTGACGCAAAAAACGTAAGAAACGCAAGATACTTACAAAATAGCCGATTTCTGCAACACTATGCAAATTTTTTTTGCAAAATATAGTTCACTGGATAGAACTCGTCAAGAGCTTTCTTGCGCACAGAAAAACTGAGGGATTCGTTCGATTTTAATCGTTGCAATCACTTGCGACAAATTTTCGAGAAAAAAGTATAGATGAGCCTTAAGGCGAGTTGGTATTTTTCCTCCAAACACAACAAATATACACTCGATAGTTGTCGTTGAGATCTATTCGAAAACATTTTACAAAACGGTGTGCCTTCGTTTTGACGGAGTTGTTGGCGGCTAGAGCTTAGTTGACCCGCCGAGACTTACTTCGCTGGTGATGACTCTGTGTGCTGCACTGAAATCTCCAAAACTGAGCGATTGAAACATAGTTTACAGCGTCGTAATCAGTGTATTTTCCAATTGAAGAATTTATTTGATAATACTTTAATGGGATAAAATGATTTTGCATTCGTTTATCGCCAATGAATGACTTTTATTCTACGATGTTATTTTCGTGCGATCACATATTTTGTACACTTATGTGTTATTTAAACCATTTACTTAACCGAAAGCAGATGACGAACGAATTTGAAATCAATGTCAAACATTGTAATCGAAAATGTTAAAGTACGGATACCAGAACGACAAATTAGTTAATTTTTTTAAGTCTAATTGTAAACTTGACTTTTAAAATTACATACAACGCCTATGATTTATGTAAAACAAGTCATCAAATACTTCTATATCCGTAATAACTTCTGCCTACGTTCAGTAAGAGACAAGAATTTAAATTTCCGAGCTCATTAAACAAATCTGGATTTGTACCGAAATTATTTGATGTAAAACGATGACCGCTTTTTGTGAGGCGTAGAAAGTAAGAACGTTGAGAAGAATGCGCCGTAATAATTATCTTTGGTCGTGCGTGAACATTGATGCGCGGAACAAATGGCGCGGCGTGGCACTCTTGATCACCCACCCACCCACAACTTTTACAGCCAGGACAGAGCCATTACAGTATACGCAACTTTTGCATGAGACATGATTGACCGATGGATCAGGTCATTATAATGACATCATTCAACTGACATGATATCATGTTGATGGATGATAATTATTCAAGTCAAATGATTCTATTTATTTATTTTTATAGTCTGTTTTATGAAGAAGTTTAAATCTTAAGACACGATATATGGTAGGATTAAAGCTTTCTTGTGATAAGTAAAAAATTAAAGCCACCTGGAAATCACATAATTTGGTGTAACTCGATGCGTTACGAACGATAATAATATTCATTTCGTCTGAAAGTCAAAACTCGCATAGCTACAACAAGACAAAAATCGGAAATTTTCAATTTTTTCGATTTCAGACATTATCACTTCCTTCACCTCTTGTAGGTTTAAATGCGTGTTCTGTAAATTTACATCGTTAGGCGAATGAATAGGCAACAATCTACTGTAGGATTTATTAGTGTAAAGTGCGTATTAAGAGTACAACGGCACTCGAAACATCAAATTTTTAAATCAAAATATGCAATATTTTTGAAAAAGTCATCATTATCTCCTGCTAAGGCTCAGAATCACAAGTTTACGATATTTTCTACCTGCTGACAAAAAATTACGGAAATTTATGTACTGCCAGGGGGTCGCACAGTTTGAATACTATCTTATAATTGAATTTTCTGACACAACAATTTATCCAAATCACAGTTAAAAAGAACTGATTTCAATTTTTCCATTGCCAGCCACAAATGGAACGGTTGTGTGCTAAGCGTTCTATAAAAAAGCAATATCAAGACCCGAGCCGCATTTTGTTTCCTAATATGTTAGATAAAGATGAGTCCCGTCTTTCCAGAACTTTATTGATTGGAGATT
This sequence comes from Romanomermis culicivorax, assembly GCA_963922205.1. NCBI lineage: Eukaryota > Metazoa > Nematoda > Enoplea > Mermithida > Mermithidae > Romanomermis > Romanomermis culicivorax. Next base: position 54,633 of record CAWUHX010000375.1, read on the forward strand.
CAGATTCGAAAACATAATTTGAATCACAGGGAAGTGTGAGCAAATCTGTACAACTTCCAAAACGGTACCAAAATTGGATTGAAATTTTAACACAATAATTTGGACGTCAGTGCCTAGAAAAATAAAGAAAAAATTCTGTAGCGTCTTATGGGAAGGTAATTAGAAAGAGTTCCAAATGACTTTTCTGGTTTTTTCCACTTCTTTTTTCGGCACTTTAAAATAGCGTAAAACGCGTCGAATACGAGATTAAAAAAATTGTTTCATACCAAAATATAGAATGGCCTCCTGCATTTAATGAACGTTTTATTACGATTATGCCTTTTCTGCATTAATATTTTGAATCGCATTTGCTTGGCATAAAGTGCTAAAAAGTTGGAAAATTCCAAAGTATAGGATGCTTCAGCTGCTCGAATTGTGACTTTTATGCAAAATAAATTCAGGAACTAATACTCATTATGTAAAACTACACAATATATCAGTTTTATAGGCATTATTAATTTTTAACTTATCATAGTCGAATACGAAATTCTAAGCATTGCGTCTTAAAGTGGCTTAAATTTCAAGTTTCAATTTTCAATTTCTGTAAAGTCGAGATTTTCCAAAATTATTTGCAACACATTTCAAAAGTTGGAATTTTCATCTTTTTGAGGTACTTTGCTGAAATACGGTATACGAGAAGGGCAACTTGGAAAAATCGTATCGTTACCTTCAGACATGATGCACGACGTTTTTTCAAGACGCATGGCAAAAATTTCAAAAATTCATACGTAAGAGTTTCTTGATGTTCGAGTTTCTTTTCCAGTGAATCGCATTTTTTCAAGATCATCGTAAAAAAAATCACGATGGCATCTTGGAAAAACTCAAGATGGACGGCATGTTGAAGGGCTTCCAGGGTGGCGCCGTAGCTGTCCCACCATTGACCAATGACAGGGTAGGTGTGACCATCCCGACCAGAGCTCCACAAAAATGGCCGGGTTCGGAACCGTGGATTGCCAGAAACATCAATCCCGCGGGTGGAATGTTGTATGTCACCATACAACATCCTTCCCCCTTGGGGCAACAGGGGGCCCCCTGGTACGGTCACCAGTGTTGAAGGGCTTCCTGGGTGACGCCATAGCTGTCCCACCATTGGCCATTGTCAGGGTAGGTGTAATTATCCCAAACAGCGCTCCACAAGAATGGCCGGGTTCCAGACCCGTGGATTGGCTAAAACATCAATCCTACGGGTGGAATGTTGTATGTTACCATACAACAGGCACATCAAACGGTAAAAAATAAAATGGTAAAAAATAAAACGGTAAAAAATAAAACGATAAAAAAGGTAAAAAAAACTGGCAAATCGACAGCTTTGCTCCGCCTCCTATGTTTATATATACCAGAACCCCTCAAAGTTCATTTTTAAGGTCACGGCTTACTGGTGGATGACCATTGTTGGGAGAGAAAAAATAACAATTTTCGTCAAAAAAATTGTAAAATTGTATTTTTTTCATCGAAGGATTTTGAAAATTTCCAGTTTTTAAAAGTTAAATCCGAAGTTTTGAATGGAAAATGAAATCCATGTTTCGAAATTTTGGTGGGGAATCCTCATCCAAGAACGTGCATACCATAGTCTTTTTTCTCGAAACGTTTGTAAATATTGAGAGTGGAAAGCAAGTACTGAATCATTACATTTCCTGCTGAACCATATGTCGGATAAGACAGAAAACTTATGAGCCTGCTCAACTAACTCTTAAAATTTTTTCAGTAAAAAATCCTACTGCAGAAGCTTTGTGTAAACGACGTTGAGGGCGGTACTTATTTCGCTCGTCTTTTAATGACTGTAAGTTTCATTGTTGATTTCTGACAGTTGTATGGCGACTGTATTTTATCAGAAATCTTGTAAGGCTTTATTTTGAAATACTTTGCTTTTCTCAACTCTACAACGTGTACACACCAGGATTAGATTTATTCTACATAGTAGTAAACTCTGACATTACTTCTTATACAAAATTGTTTACCATTATCAATTCTCTATTCTCATCTTCTACTACTATCATTATCAATTCTTCATTCTCATAATCTACAATTTATCAATCAACAATCTATGACCAACCAGTAAGATCAATTTTAAGATGTATCCAAAAACTTTTTCTACCTTCTCGTAGTTGAAAGAACTCAGATTATAGTCGAAACATCTTTTCTACAACACTGTCATCAGTTTCCTTGTCTGTGTTTTTCGATCGGAATTTACTATTTTTGATCATATTCAAAAGTGCTGAATTTGTATACAGTAGTGCATATTTCAAATTTTTTACTCCACATCGTAGAAGTTCATCATCAGCTGACTGTATTTTCAAGCTCAGGGACAGAGAAAAAGATGTGATTCTAGAGGCTGCCAAGTGACCACGTTCCAGTGAGTGCCCATAATTATCGGACATCAAGTATTTCCTTAATAAGCATACAGCGAGGACAAGTTTCTGTATTCTTCACACCTGTACAGCAAAAAATCGAGGTTTTCACGGCTTATGGCGATCTTGGGGGGGGGGGCTCGCCGACATTTTCCGACTACCAGCAATAAAATAATTAAAGATGACCCATTAGTACGCACAGTATACATGAGAATAATAGCGCGTCGCAGGTTGATTGATGCTTGCTCCAGATGGATTGGGATGCAGAAGCGCTACCTAGTACACGAGCGCTACCTTGTGCACAAGCGCTACCTAGTGCACGAGTCACAAGCGCTACCAAATTAGAAAAAAACGCCGTATACACTTTGTGTTGAAAGTGGTTTTATCATGCATCGTGTTTATAAAACAATGACGGTTGGACAACAAAATGGTCCTGTTCAACAACAAAATCCGAAAATCCTACAAAAAAATAAAATCCACAGAAATGGTCATCGATGCGACCACCCTGTTACAATAACAAAATGCGGCACACTTCATGTTATTGTCGACATGGTATTCCAGTACAAAACAATGTTTTATGCAAAAAATCTGGACAATGATCTAATGAAGACGGTGATAGTAATAATATCATCAAATCATAGACATAAGTTTAGGAATCAGAAAAAAACAAGATACCAGACCAGACAGCATTCCTTTACTCGCATCATACACAATGGACACGGAAAACTGTCTCAAGTATCAAATTTAAAAAATCGATGGTTCAATGCGATTATGTCAATTTAGATAATCGTATTCACAATGCACGCTTGAATTTTATTCAAATTACGTGTGATCTTTGGCAGATCAATAATTTTGATGTCAATGCTTCACAAGTTGATGTTTTAAATTTTTTGATGCACAAAAATAATCATTTTTGTGTTATATGCGTCATTTAGTGGTTAAAAAATTGCGTTTTGTTTTTTGTGATGATAACTTGTAAGATATAATATGAAAAAATCGATTCATAATCGTCCCTATTTTTGTGATGAATGCAGATGCAAAACGAGTGCGAAAATTCTGCTTCAACACGCAACATATATAGGAAATTTTTTCCAATTTGGTAGCGCTTCTGACTATGGTAGCGCTTGTGCACTAGGTAGCGCTCGTGTACTAGGTAGCGCTCGTGAGCTCGTTGTTTTTATGACTAGTTGATAAGAAGCGTGCAGCAAAACTTTTCCAATTCAAGTCCAACTGTTTTCGTTCCAATTTCAATGAATTTGTTTTAAAATTTCATGCAAGAATATATGAATTTTCATGCAAGAATGCAGGCTTTCATGAAAAAATTTATTTCTCCAAAATTCTACATAAGATGCTGTACAACCTACATACGTAATGCTTGTATTTACAGAAGCTGACAATTTTTAAAAAGTAAAATGATTTGTCAATGAAATGCTTAAAAAACATGTGTCAAAAAATATGTCATTAAAAAATATAAACTCTTACGTTATTGAGTGTTATACAAGTTGAGGCCGCCAAACAAAAATCAGCAAACAAATCTTCCATGTTACCATTCAATTTGCTTTGCCATGTCCATTCCACTTCTGGGTGCATTGTTTGATTTTTATGGGTGCATTATAGTACATATCTGGGTGCATTGTTCCATTTTTATGTTTAACTTACCTTTTCTCTTCTTGTGTTTGACCGGTTTAGAAATAAATTTTGAATTTTACATGATATCCTGTACATTTTATATTATTATTGCATGAAATTTCATGATAAAATCAATGAAATTGGAACGAAAACAGTTGGACTTGAATTGGAACAGTTTTGCTGCACGCTTCTTATCAACTAGTCATAAAAACAATGAGCTTTGCTCTTTTGTTCATATATCTGGAGCAAGCGTCAATCAATCTGAGCCCCGCTATTATTCTCACGTATACTGTGCGTACCAATGGGTCGTCTTTAATTATTTTATTGCTGGTAGTCAAAAAATGTCGGCAAGCCCTCCCCCCAGATCGTCATAAGCCGTTTTCACTTATTGTTCTCCAAATTTACAATCTCGTGATGAGACAGTCTTGAGTCATTACAGCTTTCCAAAAAAAGCGAAAAAGTCTTTGTGCCCAAAAAGCCCCATAAACTGAAGAACATGCTAAAACAATGGGTGTAATATTATAGGAATGACGTAATCGAGAGGTATACATCATAAGAGTTGTGCATTTCTGAGCACAGAAATTATCTGCTAAAAACGACTTGACGTCTAAATGACACATGTTCTGTTCCCGTGCGCTTTTCTCTCAGAGTTTTCCCGTTTTCAACGAAAATCTGGAATTTTTTCCGGTATACTATGCGAAAGCTGGCTTCTCTCTTTAATAAAATTTCGGGATTGAGAAGCTGCGAGAAGCCTAGGAAAAAGTTGACTTAGTCATTATATAGCTCGCCCATTGAAATCTTATGTTTTAGTTTTAGATGTGTTCTCTGACGAATAATCATTTTCCGGACAACAGAATTCTGGAAAATATTCTAGCTCCATTGACAATGTGAAAATATTCTAATTAATGAATAATGAGCTTATATATGATAACTCATTGAAAAATTGTATTGTATAGTAGAGAACTGATCATGGATTCAATGGAACACGAATCGAGCCCACCGATCTACAGTAAACCGAAACAACGTTTCGAAATTTCGCGAAAATTAGGTTCCGGTACGTATGGCAAAGTTTCGCTGGCGATGGATCACAAGATGCAAGAGCAGGTTAGAATCCGAATTACTAGAATGTCAATTCTGTCCATTACTGCGAAGCACGTAATTGTTTCCGTATGATGGTTCTTCTTTTTTCGGAGCTGTATTTGTAGTGTTAGCATGTTATCTTGGCTCTTGATGCTTGATAATAACATAATAAGATGAATACTTTCGGTTCTTTGTTCAGAAAGTCATTAAAAACTGTAAGCGTCTCTCGAATTTTGTATTTTTGATTTTTTTCCATCTAATTCCAATTCGGATTATGTCATCGGTCGAGATTTCAGAAGAAAGGTTCTAATATATTTTCTATTTTTATGTTGTTACTTTTTCAGTGGAAGATTTCACGAAAAACAATCTATAAATTCATGAGACCATCAAATTTTTCAATATTATCATAGAAATTATACAGTACTGCAACAATTTATTGTTTCAAACGTATCTTAAATTTTTATTGCCGACTCTTTTCTTATTGACCTCCATGAGAAATTTTAGTCAACTTACCGATTTTCGCTTGAGAACAATTCTATATCTCCATACGACTACTGCAAAATTTACGCATGACTCATTAACTATACTACTTTCATTTTGAAATGATCGATACAGCAATCCCATTAAGTAAATTCAATACGGGAAAACTAGTAAGCCTATTACTGTAATCAATGAAAAAAGAAGAGCGGTAAACAGAACAGCTGAAAATTTCCTACAGTAACCTTGTTAAATAGCCGAAATTTTCCGAGTAGTACTCAAGTATCTACATAGTTTTGTCCAAATCGACTGTAGATAAGCATAATGTTTTTTCAATGATTTTGGCCTTTCCCATTCTCATGAGGAAATTCACCGTTTTTCTACAGTACAAAACTTTTCCACAAAGTGAAAAGTGCGTATCAAATCCAAAATAGTCTTTTGGTTTTCGCTGCATCTACCATTTTAAATTAAATGGGCTAAAGCGCCAAATCTCGGAGGAACTCTGAAATAGCAAATGCAATTAACTGACGACAGAAAGTTCAACTATCAAAAAATATTAAGCATTTTACTGCATTGTTCACGAATTGAAATTCAAAAAAACAGATAATGATTTTCTTCATTAGTATAATCAAATAGCCATAAATGCTCAAATAGTTCATTTTGGTTTAGTCGACACAGTTCTATCCAAAATCAAAAATGAATAAGCATGATGGTTTCATGATTTTGGCTTCCATCTTGTCAGGAAGAAATTGAACGTTTTGCTACATGTGGGTTTTCCATTCCTTGAAAATTTCGTAACAAGTTGTAAGTACTTTTGCCCGTGCGACTGCTATGGTTCCAAAAAACCTTTTGAGGGATTGTTGACTGTACATATCGCTTTGTCTCAAGAGTTGTTCAAAACTATCAGTGCGAGAGGAAACGTGCAGTTTCATGCGAGTTACTGTAGAGCATACAGGACATTCAAAAGACGTGGAGAAAGGATATAAATTCTGTTGTTGTGAGGATCGTTGGATTTCGGTTTTCATTTCAAGGTTGCAGTGAAAATCATAAAGAAGAGTGCCATTGAAAATGCTCAAGATTTGTTGCGAATTCGACGCGAAATAAGAATCATGTCGGCACTGAAACATCCGAACATCGTAGAGATAAAAGAAGGTAATTAAATTCATCACTCATCACGTTGATAATGTACAATTTTTAGTGTTATTCTTTTTAGTGATTTCCACAAATTCTTCCTTTTCTTGCATGACTTATAAAATGGTACTTCCAGAACTTTGTTTTTTCTTGAAATGTATCTAGAAATCAATTTGGAAAGCTAGTACATTTCATTTTTTTATAATTTTTGGCAAAAACCAATGGTCATTGACAGTTGCAAATTTTTTATCGAGCCCTACTTAATTTTTATATGACCAAGTTATACAGTAAAAATTTCACGTAAACGATCTAAATAAAGTTGCAGGTTCTGTTTCATATTTTTATGATTTTTTGTCAAACCATATGTCACACTTACTTAGAAATTTGTGAGCATACACAATTAACTTTGAAGAGTCTTTTGGTTAAGAAATTATATTGTAAAAGATTTTTCCAAATGATTCTTCAATAATTGACAAGTACTTGGTGAAAATCAGACTCTTGGTGATGTACGAGGTGTACATGTGTCAAATCGTTATTTCTCTTAGATTTATAATTGGAAATTCTTTATCGTATTTATACAAACAAAGACTGAAAATCAACCGTGTATTCAAATGAGAGAGCAGATATTTGAAAAAATTTTTAGACAGTGTATAATTGTTCAGTGAAAAGATTTGCACCTCTCTATGTTTCGTCATTTCAGTGTTCGAAAACCACGAAAAAATCATCATCGTCATGGAATACGCCGATGGCGGGGAATTGTACGACTACGTGAGCCAACACGGCCCTTTGCCCGAAGAAGAAGTTTGTAAAATATTCCGACAAATCGTCTCTGCTATCTACTATTGCCATAAGGTGCTTGTAATTCTATCTATGTTCTAAAGATGATTGACATTTCTGACATCATTGCAGCACGGCGTCTGTCACCGAGATTTGAAATTGGAAAACATTTTACTGGATAAGAACGGGGTCGCTAAAGTAAAATATGCAAACCTTGTATCGAATCATGCTGCAACGAGCCTTTTAATGACAGATAGCAGACTTTGGTTTGTCGAACTATTTCATGGATCACGGATTGCTCAACACGTTTTGCGGGAGTCCTTTGTACGCATCACCAGAAATCATCAACGGTGTGCCTTATAGGGGACCAGAAGTGAGATCTTCCTTTGAGCTCGTTCCATAGTCGAAACAATGTCTGGAGTTTCATAGGTCGACTGTTGGAGCTTAGGCGTCCTTTTGTACACTTTGGCTTATTCATCAATGCCTTTTGGTATGCATTTTGTACTTTTTTGTTTGAAAAGTATACTCAACTTGACTTGCAGATGGCCGCGACTTCAATCGAATGGTCCGGCAAATAAAAAAAGGCACTTATTATGAGCCTGACCCTCCATCATGTAAGCATATTCTGTGATCTTGTGTTTTTGAGAGCTCTTGACAGTTATGTTCAAGCTGCCTCGATGCTGATTCGTGCAATGCTTCGTGTCAATCCCGAAAGGAGGGCTGATATCGATATGATCGCTAGCCATTGGTGGGTCAATTTCGACGAGAATCTGCTTCCAATTCAAGACTTGCCTGAAAACCAGGTAAAATGATCAGCACATACAAAAAGACCCGGACGTCGTATGGTCAGCGGGCTTTTTTATGGATGGGTCATGAGTTGCTTTAAACTTAGGGGAATCAAAGATAAATCCTAAATTGTCATTTCAAAAGTCGGGATAATGGATCAAGAACATGTTTATTGCATGATGCACCAAAATGAGATATTATGACTTTTGCTTGTTGAAAAATCACCATTTTCTATCAAAAAACTAGAATTTTTCAATATTTTGGATTTTTAACGCAATCCCTATGATGGCTACATGATGAACAAATGTTTTACGGGTCGCCACATTTTTAGCCGCATGCTCGACGATTCCTGGAGGGCTCCTTATGCTTACTCCCCTACAGCCAACTGAAATATATGTTACAAGGTCAATGTTGGCCGTATTTCGGAAGCCAATCAAGTAGCACAGTCAGACTTATTTGCATGAAATATTTTCATCATATAGATCATTGATTCAACACCGCTGAATCTCCGAAATGAAACTATCATCATTCAAAATTTCGCCGAAGACAGTGACATGTTCTCCGAATACAGTTGCTTGAGCACCAGAACACGACGAAAAATCGACGAATTTCGCCGCCGACGCCACGAAACGAGCGACACGTTTTCCAACAACGGCAGCTACGACTTCGGTGGAGCGTCGTCAAGTTCGACAGCAGCACCGGCCAAGAGGCTTACGACAACCATCGAACGCAACCAAAAGTCAGCTGTTGGGGTACAACTTGCAGCGAGCCACGACTATGCCAACGACCCATTGAGTAAACTATTGGAACCGGAAGATTCGATGAATGATTCTCTGCAGCGATTGAAAGATTTAGAATTGCGTTTGATAACCTCTTCGAACCATCAACCACGAATGCACTCCGAAGTTTTGTTTAACAAACGACGCCAAAGTAAGGAGGCATTAGCAGCAGCTGCTGGTGGTGCTCGCCTGGACCAAATTTTGCATAGCAGTGAAACGGAAAACGTGCCAGAAATAGTGAAAAAAATCGCCAGCGCTGGGGCGGCAGATTTGTCGTCGAGCGCTACTTCGTCGCAAGAAAATGATCGTGGTGGTGGTCATAATCAGGTTAAAAATGCACAATCGAACATTATAAACGACACTCACAATGAGGCTATACCCGTGGACGTGGCCGAACAAAGCTGCACCAGTACTTTCATTTTTGACCTATCTACACGTTTGTTTTTTGATTTCGTTTGGCACATTTTTCCACTTTGCCCGAAATTTTAGCTTCACTTTTATAGCGTAGGTGTTCAAAGTTTTATTTTTTGTTGGGTTCCATCATGCACCACGATTCCGTTTTGCTACAGAACCTTTTTCATGCTAATGCTATTGGGCACAATGTGGGAATGATTGATGAGATCTTCTGCGCATCACAAATTCTGATTGCGGATAACCAGTGTAGTGTGCTTCTTGAAAGTACCAATTTTTTGCATATTCCCATAATCAAATCTTAAGGCCCTGTCATACTTCACCGCATGGCACTGCGCGGCGCCGGTTGTTCTATTCATACTAAAAAGCGGCGCCGGCCGTAATTTTTGCGGCGCCGCGCGGCGCCCCATCAGGTTTCAACTGAACCAATACAATTTTTTTGAGAAGAGCAAAATCCAAAAGTAAAAAAGCGGCGCCGTACGGCGCCGCGCGCTACCGCGCGGCGAAGTATGACAAGCCACCGCGTGGTACCGCGCGGCGCCGCCTGTTAGTATGAATAGGACAACCGGCACCGCGCGGCGGCGCGCGGTGCCGCGCGGTGAAGTATGACAGGGCCTTTACGTTTGTTAAATCGTTTTGGATGTGAGTGGCTAAAGCTGCAACCACAACTCGAATGCGGAGTTAGCACCTCTTTCCCACGATATGGCTCCATTGGCTCAATTTTATTAGAATTTGTGGACGGAAACCACAAGGTCCCTGGTTTGACTGCGCCAAATTTATCTACATTCACCTCTGTAAGGAAACGTGTTTCCCGACATCTGAAGATCCTTGACCGTTCGTCAACTTTGATGGCCGAGGGATGTTGTGAGCAGCCAAAGCAACAACCACGACGCGAACTGTTGCACAGGATCAGCATTCCTTTCCTGTGGCTCACTTGTCTCAGTTGGTTGGTGTATGCTGACAGTAACTCCAAGATCTCGAGTTCAACTTCTTGATCATACCTATTTTTTCTGCTATCATCACTACAAAGAAATGTGATGGCCAACACTGTGATGGTGATGGCAGGTAAAATTTCAAGCTTGTGTATATTTTTCCTGGTCGAGATGGTGGGCGTCATGTTTTATCTGTATGACATTGTGTTCATATCAGCTATGTGACTACTCCACAGCCCAGACCTTTCCCATTTGCATGGCTTCTACTCTGCACATAAAATTTCTGTTACAATCTAATTTTCGCCTTCACTTTCAGGTGCCAACCAAGAAGAGGGTAATAGACTAGTGAATCAGCTTTTAGAGGAAGCCGAACGAGGCGTCGTTGGCCTAGCTTTGATAGAAAAGATAAAAAATCACGACGCCTATAGGACGCAAAAATTTGTGAAAGAAATTGTTGATTCTATTGTCGAAGTTCAACAACAACAGAAGGCCGCTTCGGCCAGGAAACAATCTGTCACGAAAATGTCCGCCATGGCTAGGCAGCATAGCCGTGATGCTTCATTATCCAGGTCGACAAATAAGCAGAGCAATCAAGATGCGAAGGATCTGATAACACAAAATGATCTGCCAGATTTGGTGAAAAATCAAAATGATCAAATCGCGCAAGAAAGACCACCCGATCTGGTGGCTGACGATAAAACGTCCAGCATTAGTGGGAAAATGCCAACGAAAGCTTCTATCAAGCAGGATAGCATTCACGAAAATCTACAAGAAATTGAAGAAGAAGATGTAAATAGTACAGATTTTGAAGATTTAGAAATTGAAGATGATGAAGATGAATACATGCCTCCTAGTTTCGAACCTCATGCGACTGGTCAGGATGTTTCACCGTCAGATTCCTTCGTCACAGCAAATGATAGTGCGCCAAAAGATTCAAACACCGTTTCTCCAGCAACACAAAAAGAAGAAAGCTACCCGCCCGGATTGTCCAAACGCTTGTCACGCGGAAAATACGAAAAGAGCAAATTCATTTATGGTAGGGAAGTTCACGTGGAACCTTCACCCCCACCAGCCAGAATAATTCGGCTTGGTTTAGCAGTCCAACCTGTCCCTGAAGAAGCTCCCGAGCTTTTTAACCAGGCTAAGCAATACATTTTGGCTTACCCTGATGTTGCAGGAGACGGGCCGTCGTCCAGGAAGATCGCTTGGCTGAAGACGGTCGACCCGGACATGGGTTCAAGCCAGGAGATTGAAGAAACCCCACCCCGAACGCCGAGGCACAGTATGACTGGGGTGGTGGAACAAGGCGGCAACGGGTATAAAGTCTTATGGCCTCCTCCACCGACACAGTCAGCGGCTAAGAATGTAGACTCCGTGGAAGGTTGTGATGATCATGATACGAGTATAGATGCTATTGTGTGTATTAAGATGAATGGCCCACGACATAAGCTAAGCCGAACGTACGATGTGGGCACCACAACGATCGGACTCCCGGCATTTGGTGATGTGGAGAAAAGTGAAAATGAAATTCAAGAGCCACAGGTGGATCAAGTAATGCGGTTCTTATGTCAAGTGTGACAATGAATGCATGTGCATTGTTTTTCTAGTGGACTCTTGACCCATTAGTGCTATCATTTACCATTCATCTAACAGTTCATAGCACTATAGAGTAGCAGGGAAAGTCTGGGGGAGATCAGTCCCATTTTAGCCGCCACAACTGCCAAGAATGGCGATGCACCGTTTTAAATCATATTTTTGGACATATCTCGACGAAATCGATTGATCACAACACTTTTTCGAACAGAAAAATTAAATAAGTCCTGCATTTGGATGAGGTCAAACGCCTGCGGGTAAGGTCAAGTATCTCCTGGCTGAGATCCAAATTCTGTTTTACCCCACAGACTGCCGTGCGCGTATTTAACTTTATGTTTTTCAGAGGTTTGTCAGATATGTCCTGTAAATCTTCATCGGATCACTCTTTTCAGCAAGTGGACGCCGCCAACAAGATGAACATTGATGGCGTGTCGTTCAGACGACCGCGGCGTCCACCGCGTCGATCACAACTAGGGAATCAAAATAGTTTGGAGACACCCCTAGAATTGAGGCAGTTGGATGAAAAAGATAAATCGTCTTTGGTCGATGTTTTGCTCTCCCCAAAGAATTCCATAGAGTGAGTAAGCTCCGAATTATCCGCATATGCTTTCACTAAAGTTTATTTTTTGCAGTCATACAACTGATTCGACAGTGGCTGACAGAATGAAACATTTCAGTGAGTACTGGCAAACTAGTGTGACCTCTTATGTGTCTTGTCCAAGAGCACCAGAACAACCATGCAGTGCTGTTGTTAATGTGGAGCAGCCAAGTGAAAGACTGCTTTTGTCCATGAACTCGTGTAAGATGGACTTTATTATTGGTATCATCTGAAGGAGTCACTTAATCCACTGACGAATATTCTTACGAGCCGTCCAGATCATGGAGTCAATGCGGTCCCCGCATGCGAAAAATTTTTGAAACTGCTTCGCTGCAGGAAATAAATTTCTAGTAGTAGCGTCAGGCAAGTCCAGTTGAAAGAAGACACGATTCATAAAAAAATTTACAGAAATAACAAAATTTTACATTTTTCACTCGAACAAAATATTTTTTACACAACAGGTGTGACTTTCTGAAGTTATTTTTTATCAATAACCCAGATTTTATTTTTAGTTTATTGCAAAAAATGCACGAGAAGTTTTAGTTTCTCAACATGTGTGACATATTGGGGCCAACTCAAAGAGCCGATTACAACCAATGCACCACATCTCGACCTAAAAAATTGAAAAGTTAGCTTTTAAAATGTTTGTTAATGTTCCCCCATAAGAAGGTTGAGAAAATTCCATATTTCAGTTTGCTTATAACTATCACAATAATCAAGAGAGAAAAATTTGGATAATAAGATCAGCAGAAAAGTTGAAATCCTATATGCTTTCAAATAAAAAAGTGACACAAATCAGTACTGTGGTCAAAATCGTTTACATAGAGCTCTTACTGTAAAATTTTCATTCGAAAAGTTTTTAAGGTCAGAATGCTCACAAATTTCCAGTAATATATGATATATTGTTTATCAGAAAATCTTGAAAATCTGAAATACTACTTGCTTTCCACTTTCATTATTTAGACGCATTTCAAGAAAAACAGACTATAATTAATAAAAACCTTGAATATTACGAGTTAATTGGAGATGAAATAGAAAATTACAGATGCACTAAAACAATTAAATTTTAATCGAGTTATAATGGTATAATAGTCCATTTATTACTAAATGCTTGTGAATCGAAAAATGAGAAAAAATAAGTACCGCTCTCAACGTCGTCTGCACAAAACTGTTACTGTTTGATATTTACTCAAAAAATGGTAAGGGTTATGAGACCAGGGTCCCGAATTCCCAATCCAATAGGACATGGTTTGACAGGAAATGATAAAAATATGAAACGGTACTTGTTTTCCATTTTTGATATTTACAAGCATTTCGAGAAAAACAGACCACACTGATACTTAAAGAGTTCTTGACCGTTTCAGGAAGTGCACTAACGTGCACATCAGATTCAAAAGCTTATTTTTCCTGAAAAACTTCAACCAATTTAATATAATTGTGAAAAAATGGTCTGTTTCAACAATGATAGAATAAAGTGAAGACTTGAGAACACTCGTTTTTAGGTGACGGCAAACACTACGCTCCCAGACCAAACCACGACTTGACTGCAGATCAGGCCGTCGAAGCAGCCAAAGCCTACTTGTTGCACAATCCGGACATCGAGTCCGAACGTCGCAAACACAAATCATGGTACGTTGGCTACGACGAACCGCAACAACAAAATAATTTCCCCGATCACCACCAGTCAACTTTCGACGGCTATAGACCATCCATGGGTGCGTCGCACGCTTTTCATCCCGAAGTTTACCAACCCAAAAGTCTGGGCTCTTATATTTCACCAACAACGACAACACTGCACCACCACACTTCGACAGACCCTGTCGATTCGAAGTCGAACAAATTTCGAGTTTTTCAACCGAAAGGTTTGTTGAAGAGGAGATCCAGGTCGGTGGAAAAGTCGTTGGAGCAGTATGCTGAGGAAGAGGAAGACGGCAGTAACACACAGCAGGTGTGAGAAACATGCAGTTTGACATTTCTGAGAGACCCTGAAAATTTTATTTACAGTTATCGGTACTGTAACTTATTACAGTAACTTATACAAAACCTTTTGGAAGGAAAACATCTGACTTTAATAATTTTTCACATGATCTGGCTTTCATAAGTCCATGACAATTTACGGCTCTGCAGAGTGTTCCGAAAAGACGGTCCTTCTAAAAAGCCTCGGGTGCAAAAAGCATCTACGCGAATTTTCCGCCTTAAAATTTCACATGTAGCTACAGTATACCACGAGCAGTAACCATTCATAGTGAACCGCTGCTTCTGGAAAAATTCGTGGTTTTATAAAATTTCAACAGCTCTTTAACCGTGAGCTGCAGAAAGATTCTAAGCATTTACTTAGAACTGCACACTTAAGAGTCACTTTCTGTAAGAATCACTGCGAAGTCGAATAACCTAAAAAAATCGCCCTGAATTTTACCTATGTTGTTAGTTTTTAACGTTGATTATCATGATAACAATCATTTTGCACAAAAAGCAGTTTTCACGATATTATCATGTAAAGTTGCGAAAATTTGCATAAAACTGCAAAAATGGTGGACGTTGCATTTTCGGGTACCGTTCTGTCAGTTTGCATTATATCTTGTTCGGTTTTTTAAAATAAAAAATCAAATGTTGCGCTACAACTTTGTGTCATATTCAATGCAAAAAGCTATCTATTAATTTTTTTATGAACAATAGAACGCAGAAATTCTAAAATTTAGCAATCAAAATTTCACATATTTTGGCCTAATGTAACACAGATAGGTTCGAACTGAACTCCATATTGTTTCAGCTTTAAGACCTTTAATGACCTTCAATGAGCAAAAAATAAAAAAATATAAGTACCCTTTATTGAGCCACAATGTTTCAAAGTACATCACCTCATCATGCATAACATTGTAATTTTGGTCAAAATGAATATTGGTACAAGCATATATGCACATTAGGAGGTTTGGACCCCGAGCAGATTTTGATTGACCTTCAGCAGATTCGACCATGCAGCATTGATAAGGAATATGATGAAGGAAAATAAGAAAAAATGGAAAGATGTCATAAAAATGACAACGATTTTTCTAAACAAAGCATATTGGATGCCAAGGGAGTACTGTTAAAACTTTTAAATTGCTGACCAAGCGAATACTTTCACATATTTTAGCTAGAAGAATATTGGATGTCAGAAGACCCGTCTTTTAGTTATCAAGAAACAAAAAAATTTGCATCCTACCCCTTGTCCTGGCTGACCCCCAGCAGAATTTCTTTGCTGTGCATGTATGGACAAGTTTTTAATTTTTCTACTGCAAAAAAACATACCGATAAACCACAAATATTTTAAATCTCATATTTTGTACATTAGGAGTTACTGTTGCGAAATTGAGCAAATTATAAAATGTGTGCAACAAAAGGAAAATAATTATGTGCAAAAAACATCTTGAAAAATCTGAGTCCATATGCGACAGGGTTGAGACCGCAGAAAATCGTCGTGTTTCTAAGAAAATCATCTGAGGCATTGTAATTTTATAGAATATTTTTCGAAATTTGTCAATGTTTTGCTTTATCTTTCGCTTGATGACACTAGCCATCCGATCGCACAACTCTTTTCCTTATTTTTTAGCTATATTTTATTTTCGCCAATTTTTCAGCTATATTTTATTGGACCAAAAAACAATATTGGACCAATGGAAAAAATAAAAAAAAGACAAAAAGAACAAAAAAGGGAACAGATTTCAATGATTCATAACAAATTTCAAATTTTTTTTGTTTCTTTTAGTCGAATTTCAAAGACAAAGAAAGATTTTCTTAGGAAACATCGACGATTTTCTGTAGTCTTAACACTGTCGCATGTGAACTCAGATTTTCCAAGATGTTTTTTGCATATATTATTTTGCTTTTGTTGTACACAGTTTATAATTTGCTCAATTTCGCAACAGTAACTCCTGATGTAGAAAATATGAGATTTAAAATATTTGTGGTTTATTGTTGTGTTTTTTGCAGTAGAAAAATTACAAACTTGTCCATACATGCACAGCAAAGAAATTCTGCTGGGGGTCAGCCAGGACAAGGAGTAGGATGCAAATTTTTTTGTTTCTTGATAACTAAAATACGGGTCTTCTGACATCCAATATTCTTCCAGTTAAAATATGTAAAAGTATATGTTTGGTCAGCAATTTAAAAGTTTTAACAATACTCCCTTGGTATCAAGTGTGCTTTGTTTAGGAAAATCGTTGTCATTTTTATGACATCTTTCCATTTTTTCTCATTTTCCTTCATCATATTCCTTATCAATTCTGCATGGTCGAATCTGCTTAAGGTCAGCAAAAATCTGCTGAGGGTCAATCAAAATCTGCCTGGGATCCAGACCTCCATATGTGCATGTATGCATGTACCAATATTCATTTTGACCAAAATTACAATAATGCTATGCATGCTGAGGTGATATACTTTGAAACATTATAGCTCAATAAACAGTAACTTTATTTTCCTTATTTTTAGCTCGTAGACGGTCATATGATTACTCTCTACGCTAATAAACTTTGGAGTTCGGCCCGAGCCTATTTGGGTTACTGTAAGCCAAAATGTGCGAAATTTTGACAAGTAAATTTTTTAACCTGTTCATAAAAAAGTCAAAAAACGATTTCTTGTCATGAATATGACACATAAGTGTAGCGCAATATTTTATTTAAATTAAAATCGAACAAAATATAATACAAATTGACAGAACTGTACATGAAAATGCAACATCAACCATTTTTGCAGTTTTATGCAAATTTTCGCAACTTTACATGGTCATAATATTGTGAAAAATGGTTTTTGTGTAAAATAATTGTTATCATGATAATCAGCGTCAAAAACTGAACAACATAAGTTAAATTTAGAACAACTTTTTTAGGTTATCCCTCTTGATAATGGTACTGGAGTGATTCTGACAGACATTGACTCTTACGATACGATTTCTGAGAGATTCTATCTTCGCTATGATAAGTTGAAAATTAATCATATCACAAAATGAAATGTATTGGATAGTTTCGTGTGCTGAGTTTCATGGTATCTTTGGTTTTATTTAAAAATCAAAATTCACGCGACTACAGTAGGCCAAAGTTGGGAAATTTATGATTTTTTTGGCATTTTTCTGTGATCTTGCTACCCAAGCGATCTTTCCGGATTCAAGGGATCTTATTCAATAAATAAATAATCATTTTACACGGTAGAGAATAGACTATCTTTTGGTTTAACATTTATTGTAAATTTTTACGCACTGCACCTTCCATAAGAGTTTAAAACGTAAAGAATGAGCCGTCGAAATTAGAAAAATTTTGTTTATGGGCACTCCCGAGCACCTTCGCATCGGATGCTGCAGAATTTTATATGCTTATTTAAAGCTAATGCATTACTACTGTATTGGTAAAATTTTCATCAAAATTTTTGCACCATTTGGAGAGCCGTACAGCGCTGAAGAAGACATACTCATGGAATTCACTCAGAATTCACTGCACTTCCCTGGTCGCCCTTGTCTACCATATGTGATACGTTTATTATATGTAGTACAGAATTATCAAATAACTAATAGACTTTAGTTTGATGTAATAATTGTTTCACAAACGAACATTTTACACTCCACAAAAAAGTTTAAACTGTCGATAATGAAAAGGATACCGGCGGGACAATAGAGTGCGGACATTAAACCGCGGACATTGGAGTGCAGGGACATTAGAGCACGAACATTAGAGCGCAGGACAATAGAGCGCAAGGACATTAGAGCGCAGGACAATAGAGCGCAGGGACATTAGAGCGCGGACATTAGAGCGCAGAGACATTAGAGCGCAGAAAAATAGAGCGCAGGGACATTAGAGCGCAGGACAATAGAGCGCAGGGACATTAGAGCGCAGGATAACAGAGCGCGGGACAATAGCGCGCAGGGACAATAGAGCGCAAGGACAGTAGAGAACAGGACGATGGAACACTGACATTAGAGCACAGGGACATTAGAGCGCAGGGACAATAGAGCGCGAACATTAGAGGATGCAGTGGTGGATGCAGGGAAAGGCTTATTATTATAAATCTGCGAAACTTAATCAAATACTACAGCAAAAATTAATTTTTTTCGAATTTTTTCTTGTTTCATCTATCATCTATTTTCTTGGCAGTTACCCCATTGTTTCGTTCTTTTTTTCAGAAAAAATTTTAAGAAAAAAAAGAAAAATAAGAAAAAAAGAAAAAAATCGTTTGTATGTCGATGCAAATAATTTTTGAAAAATATAAAAATTGTAAAAAAAATTTGCCGCCCCTCCCCCGAAAAAAATTCCTGCGTTGACCACTGGGACAATAAATATAGCGCAGGGCAGTAACGCATAGGCGCAATAGAGCGCAAGGACATTAGAGCGCAGGACGATAGAGCACAGAAAAATTAAATCAGAGCAGAATAAAAAAGCGGGAAATAAAATAATGTGAAAAATAACTACATTTCAGCTCAAAAACGCTTTCCATAAATTTTTCCTTGTCTCTGAAGAAGCTCAGGTCGAAGCACATTTCCACCATGGAGTATTTTTTCAAAAGTTGCGAAAGACACAAAAAATCGCAAATATTTGACCTTTGAACCTTTGAATAACCTTGTTTCATTTTATTTTCGAATACATCTTGAATTTCTAACTCGCCTTCAGAATCACACACGCAGTTTTTTGTCAGCTTTTGAAATAAAGCTGTTTGCTTAGTATTCTTTTTTCATGTTCAAAAACAATTTAAAATTCGTGTTCATTGCAGATCGCGGAACGTTGGTTAAAATTTTTTTCGAACCAATAGATGCGCTCTAATGTCCCTGCTCTCTATTGTCCTTCGCTCTATTGTGCTGCGCTCTAATGCCTCAGCGCTCTAAAGTCCGTGCTCTAATGTCTGCGCTCTATTGTCCCGTGCTTTAATGTCTGGTCACGAATGTGAAGCAAAAAAAAGGAAAAATTCTGTTTATGGCCACTCCGGAGCACCTTCAACTATGATGCCAAGGAATTTTATGTTTTCATTCTTTAGTTCATACAATACTACATTAGCTGCAAAAGTTGCATCTCGTCAACGCGCACCGTTTTGGCAGCTGTAGACATTTGCATGTACTGTACTGTCGTTCAAATGTCTTTTTGAATCTGGATAAATGTTCAATCAGTAAAGCTCTGGGAAGACAGAATGCGCCTTAACCCAACACATTATAAGAAAAAAGGTGGCTCGAAGTTCTGATAAATTTTCATTGTTCTCGGTTTGATGGTTGTTGAACGAAATGCCCCAAATGAAAAATGGAAAATTTCGGAAATTTTTAATAAATTTCAGAAATCGAGTGATTATTTGAAATTCCTTTACAGGAAAACGGCAAGAGTTATTTAGATGCCTTTTGCTGCATTGCAAAGGCACTGCAATCTACTATCATTTGCTCTATTTTCGTCTGGCTAACCTGACGAGATGTGAAACAGGGTGCCTTCAACTGTAGAGTTTTTTGCACAGCATATAACATAGGCCAGAGTCAGACAGCCGACATTTATTTTGTAACATTAAACTCGCAGCTTCGATTTTTTTCTGGTCAAATCACTGAAGGGAATAATTTTTGCTGCATTTCTTCTGAGGCATTCTGTTGCGCAACCATTGTAAATTGATCGATGAAATTTCACCAGTGATTCGACTCACATCTTTTCTTGTTATTTGTCTAGTCTGATCGTTTCCACTGCTTCCTGTATCCCGTTAACAGCATATTTAGTGGCATAAACAGCATTTTTGCATCAAATTTCAGAATGTGCAGACACCTAGAGCCCCCAAAACGGTACATTAATTTGATTGAAATTTTGACACAATATGTCAGACGTTAGTGGCTACAGAAAAAAAAATCTGCGACACCCTATGAGAAGGTGCCCAAAAAAGGCACGACTTCCGCTTTGTCATTTAAAAATGGAATAAAAAGTGCAAAGTGAAGGATTAGAAAATGTTTTTCATACCTGCATATAGAGCATCGTCTTCTGTATGCAATGAACATTTGGCTTCATAGTCAAGTCCTTTCTGAGCTGTGATATTTCAATACACTTGTACAGACTGAAAAATGCCAAAAAATGTGAAAATTCCAAGCTCTTGAGTACTGTAGCTGAGCGAAGTTCGATTTTTATGCGGACTGAATGCTGTCACGATACACTCAGTATGTGAAGCTACGCAAAATGTATCTTCTTCAGCTATTATTAATTTTCAGCTTATCATAGGTCAATGGAGCAGAAAATAAATCTCTCAGAAATCGTGTCTTAAGCCGTCCTATCAATTTGTCGATTTTTGTGGAATCTGTCAAAAAAGTCACTGAAAAATCACAAAAAATGTGATTTAACACTGAGCTACACTAAGAAGTGTGTAAATTTCGAAAATGTATGACATGCTGATATCTTATAGTATAGTCTGTTTTTCCTGAAATGCTTGTACATAATAACAATGGAAACCCGGTAATTCATATTTTTAAGACCTTCTGCTAAACCATACCTCACGGGGTACTGAAAATTTGTGAGCATGTTCAACCGTTTGTGCAAGAAATTCTACAGTAAAAGTTTTGAGTAAACGATTTTAATGGGAGTTCTAATTCTTCTCAATTTTTGATCTACAAGCATTTTATAAAATTCCATAAAAGAAAAAAAAATTAAAAAATACGAGTAGTACTTAGGCTGGCGGTTTTTTTGGACCACCCTGTACAAGCGTGATTCTTGTCTTTCAGACAGACTTACTGTATTCGCACCGATGGAAACCTAGCACGACGACGCATTATCTGGAAAATTCGACTCACAGTCCACTGAAGAGCATCCTGAAAAAAGCCTCCAGGTTTGATGAAGACCACTACGATCCGTGGCCGGATAACCGATACAATACGCCATCCAACTATCATCCAATGAAAACGGACAATAGTCAACCGGGTGCCTTGACCAGGCTGTCCAGCAACGACAAACTATCCTATTTGGCAGCAGAGCCTTTGATCAGCAGGTACAGTAGCCGAGATGTTCCACCGGTCACGATTCGACCTTACACTCATGACAAGATGGACACCATTGTGGACAAAACTTCAGCGGTCAGCAAGAAACGGAGTTTGCTGCAACATAATAGGCGAAAAACGACGGAAATTCGTTTGGGCACGTTGACCGAAGCCCTGAATTCCACCGCCTCGGCGGCCGGTAGCGATTCGCCTTACAGAAACAAACGAGCAGCGTCTCCGTTCGAAAAGATCAGGAATATTTTCTCCAAGGATAGTGTCGGTAGCAGTATTAGCCGAACGTCCGGCGAGTACGGCGGCCACCATCCGCCGCATCATCATACTACTTTCGCTGGCGAATTTTCTTCGGGTGTCAGGCCGTCTAGCGTTTATGAGGCCAGCGTAGCTTACAATAGACGCGGGAGCAGTAACTACGCGTCTGGAGGTAGAACGAAAATGTAGTCAATTTTTTTCGCGTTGATCATTACAGTAATGCCTCATTGGTATGTCCATTTTTGAGAATATAATGAAGCTCTGTAATGGTTATTCTTAAGATATTTTGCATCTTCGAATAAAGCTAAGCTTTCGCTGTTGATGGTTCACTTGAGAAGCCTGTCCTGCATCCCCGTCAATCAATACTGAATGTTCAAAATTTACCAAGTCGCTAAGAATCTACATTCGGCTAGGATTTATATCTTTCATTATGGTGGTTAACTTTGTGAAATGGCAAAATGTACCTGATAATCTTTCTTTCCATAAGCTGCAGCATGTCCTGGCAGCTTATGTCACACATTTTATTTCATTTAGTCTGTCGCTACTTGAGAAACAATGTCTGAGAGTAGATTTGTTGTGACAAGTCAAAATAAAACTATACGTCAAAAAAATTATGTGGGATTGTTTTCGATGCTGACAACGAATCTGAAATTCATTTTGCATGAAAAAGTAAAATTCGTTTGCAACAGTAATCTGAAAATCACAATTTTACGATTTTTTATGCTTACGATCTTTTTACGATACGATCACGATCCATGTTGCATTTTCTTACATACTTGTACGAATTCGATAGCTTAATTAAGTTTTATCCGGTAGTGCTCAGATGAGTCATGAAATATCTTACACTAAAATTGAACAGCCCAGTTTTGGTTTTTGACGGATTACTAAGGTTGACCTTCTTAAGAGAAAAAATGCGATTTTTTTATCAGATTTCTAAACTAAGTACACCTATCAAGATGGCACATTACATTAAAAATGACGGAAAATTCGATACCATACGGAATTCAAAAATTAAAAAAACTGTAGTCGTTCCCCATGACTTGACATTTTAATTCAAATTGTACAGTGGGAAATGGCAACGAACTACGATAATGTGTTGAAAGAAAGCTAAGGCATATACATGAAGCACTGACACACGCAGAATGATTTGTCTTGAAACAACGTGTCTCTATGGTAGCAAGCACAATTTCAATGAGATGGTCTATCCATATCAGGATATGTATTTTTCAGTTCCTTTTGCTGAAGACAGCTGTATCAATGTTTGCACGAAACTGATTTTCCGTTTAACTACATTGATGTAAAGTTTCGTAATCTCTCAGATAACGATGACTTGTGATTAAATTTGTTATCTTCGCAATGGCTGGCGAATATTCGACGGTTTTCGACAATTTTTCGGAACACTTTACATCGTCGGAGCCTGCTGGTGGTTGCTTATTGCGTGTGGAGTATCGGATCAAATTAAAAGTGCAAATTTTCGTGCTAAATTTCCCATTTTTCTGGTAGTATAGCCTAGTATCCGCTGGAAAGTTATTTCTTTTCCTAGCGTCCAAATTGTATGTAATAACCCATCACTGTCGTGAAATGAATTAAAAGCATTATCTGGTAATTGAGATACAGGCAATAATGGGGTGCATTTGAAACGTAAAAATCGCAATTTTCAGTCAGACATCTTTACATTCCGGATATGGGACCGGTTTCACCAAAGCTAATGAAGTTCTAGATTAGCCACAGTTTAAGCTGCAGCCTTAACTATATGTTATACTATTGCCGGTGCAGCTCAGCTGTAGCTTAACTTTTACATATAATACCGAGAGAAAGTTGAGCTACGGCTGAACTGCAGCTGAGCTGCAGCTGAGCTGCACCTTAACCGAAATCTTATAAAATTGTGTTTTGTGTACTGCAGCTGAGGTGCACCTTTACCTTTCGTATGTAGAGTGTCTCCGTCAGATTTTACCCAAAAACGTTTGTTCGATTATCGGGTTTTTTACAATTAACGCATATCTATGTCATTAATCTTTTTTTCGAAGTGGTTTAACCACTATAAAAAATGTCACTTTTCGTTGGGACTAATCCCTGCACTGATAACTTGTCAATAAGTTTTTTGGCACTTCGTTCGCCTTTTGATCACCAGCGATTTTGTGGTGATTTTGTCGGTCTACAATATTTTTCATCCTACTGTTATGTCTTCCAATCCCGAAAAATGTGAGGTTGGTACTGTACTGATCCCCAAACCAGAGCGAATTATGTTTTTCACATCGACTAGTTTTGGAAGCTATTCAAAAAGATGCTGGGACCCAAAAGTGGAAAAAGCGTGCTTGGGAAGAAGTAACTTCCTCATTAAATGCAGTGTTTTCTGAAGTCGTGCTTGACGTGAAAGACTCGGCTAAAAATGGTCCGATTTGAAAAGATTGACTAAAAATGCGACGCATGTTCAAAAAGTGTGGGCATCAGCAACTGGCGGCGGACGGCCACCTCCTGCCATACCCTAAACTCTAGCAGATATTTCCACTATGTATGTAAATTCAGATAGTTGCCATGGTATTAGCAGAGGAATCAAAACATCGATATTCACACGTGCAGCAAGAGTATGGTTTTAGTCTATGCACAACTAAACAACTAAACGAATGAGTTCCACCAATAAATAAGAGGAAAAATTGGGCTGTACATTTGTGTGAGGGTAGTTTAGATTCATCCATCAAGCACTTTGTTGTGCAGTTGCTTTCTTGGTGATAAAAAGGAAAGAACTATAGTCGGTTTGACTAGTTGGAACCACTCCTTGGCTAAGCCTCGGATCTAGTGCAACAGTCCTCGCCCTGATCTGGCAACTAAAAATTCTAACTAAGAATTGGGCCTTCAAAGAGCAGACCTCGTAGACTCCTAGAGGAAAATTTGTACCCATTGCAAAATACAGGGTAGGAAAAACCCTGCATGGTATATCTGTGACCTAATGGCTGGAAATAAGTAACGCCTGGGCCTTTGGTCCTTGGTGTTCTTTCTAAAGGCAGATTCATACTTCGTCTGGCATCCGGCATCTGAAAAAAGTCTATTTTTAGATTTTTCATCCGGCAAATCGTCCTGCAATCCGGCACCGGATGACGTCATTTTTTCCTTTTCCCACGCTGCCGTCTCATTTTTTTGCCGGAAGACTCGAATTTTGCCGGATGGAAAGAGTAGGAACGGTTTGTACTTTTCCGGATGTCGGAAAGCATATTTTGTATGTAATTTCAATTGAAGCGCGTGTTTGATTGATTTTTGCATATACAATGTATGCGAGAGGTATCGATTTTTTTAGTTGGCAAAATTTTTTGTTTTTAATCACGGCGTTCGTTTAATTTTTGATTGCTGAGTATTTTGTGTGTTTTTTTCGTTCTTGAAAGAATATACATGTGCAGGGTAGTCATATACAGACTTTTTTCTAGGCGTAATTATAGTTTAGTCACGCCTATCGAAGACTGACAAATTTGACAAATTTCTCTTTAATAAATAGTACAAAATTGCTAGATCAAGCAAGTTTTCTTCGTCTGACATCGTAATAATTACGAGTAGACCTGGAAAATAATATTATATATATTTTCCATCACAATTTCTACTGAAACAAAATACCTCACAGATTTCGAAGTATTTTAACATAGTAAAAGCAAGAATAAATTGTCATCCGGCATTTCCGGCGCCGGAAGAAGTATGAACCGGCATCCGGCAACTTGCCAGAAGCCAGTTTGCCGGATGCCGGTAACCAAATTGCCGGATGCCGGACACTGAATGCCGGAAGCTAAAAATAGCTTGCCGGACACCGGATGCCGGATGAAGCATGAATCCGCCTTAACAACTGTCATAATATGCGAATAAATAAATAGCAAACAATACTACAAAGAAAGTGGACGTGGCACTAAATTTATGCAGGGTTGAAGATGCTGAGTCCGGTGGAAGATTTTATTGTGAGCTTCCACATTAACCAAATCTGACAAAACATAAGACTGATTTTCACAATATTTTTCTTCTTTTTGTGGCACTCCATTGCCATGCAAATTCGTCTGCACCAGCTGGGCGTCCTTCTTGATTTGCATGTAGACTTCCCAATTGCGATATGGGCAGCAACAGAGTGCCCAACAACTTTCACCAAACAGTCTGAAAGTTATAATGAATCCTTGTTTTTTACATTATGACAGTTGCTTGCAGAGTAGCGAAATCGTTAGACAGTTTGCTCTGTTTCCCCAGTCATTTTTTCAGGTTGCTTATCTCCACAGGCATTGAAGAAGAGCACTTCGTCATAGAAAAAGATCTTCTGCAAGTCGAGAACAAAGATGGAGAGGAAACGCAAAATCCATGTGAAACTGTGAGAAAAAACTGGATGGGAAACTTTATATGCTGAAGCTGTAAGCTGAAAAATTTAAGTGGAATGGATCAAATCGGTTTACTGTTCTGATGCAATTATGAAAAAATCTATGATTCTTTGCATGAAATGTTCATCCACATCTGGTTCTGCTCCACCTTCATAGTCAACTACTCCAACCACTGGCATTCCTTCTGATGCAACTGCTGCTTGATTGGGTTAACGTCTTTTGATTGCTATGTTGTGCTAAATGCTGACAGCTATTATTAATTTGCAAGTTTTAAGTCGGCTAACACGAATTTCACTCAACATCAAATGAAAACAGCATTTAAGGATGCCAAATGCTTGTTCGATTTTCACGGGGCTTGTAAAAAATGCATAAAGGCGAGTCAGAACAGACTCTGTAATCAACAAAAAGATATCACTCCTATTTTACTGTCTTTGAGACGTTGACGATTCACAATACTAAAAATGATCTTATGTTGCTCTTTAGTACGTTGTTGCTCGGAAATCGTTGCCCAAAATTATGCGCCTTTCTATGAAGATTTCAGCAGCTTAATGAATTTGTACCAAAATATTTGAAAAAATGACCTCGGTTTTCGACGGATTTTGCATTCTCTTTATGTGACCTCATCCAGAAGGTGTTTGACCACACTCACATAGGTGTTGAAGCTAACCAGTGATTTTTCAATGTGACCAGGATTTTTTCTTCTAAATTTCAACAGATTTAGTATCAATCAATGGATCTTGTTAGAGTCTGCTCAAAAAGATGATTTAGGTGTACCTTTATTCATATTTTTTTATTGGTGTGTGACTCATGCATTCACTATCATAGTCTGTTTTTCTTGAAATGTTTCCGATTATAAGAGTTAGAAGCAAGTAGTATTTCAGATTTTCAAGATTTTCAGCTAAACTTTTACATAGGGCTGAAAACCTGTGAGCATACTCAAGGAACCTTTAACTATTTTGAGTAAAAAATTTTATAGTCAAAATTGTGTGTGAACGATTTCATCGACAGTACTAATTTTTCTTAATTTTTAGTTGAAAAGCATTTAATAAGAAACAGACTAAAGTATACCTGTGTGGTTTACTTATCTTTTCTGCTTGTCCACATCTCGACCATATGAATACATCATTGGTGGATACTGGACGATTCGCAACAATGTCCAAAAATATGTAATCGCTGTCACAAATGCTTTGAACATTAATTGAGGGAAAAACTTGCCATTTATGTACTCGTTTTTTAGCAGATGGCCCTTGGATACGAATGTGGGTTCAATCAATACAGCCCAAAACCACAGAGAAGCCTGCAAGACTGAAAAATTTTCCTTTCAATATATCTACTGATTCGTCATCAGGGAATATAATGAACTGGTTACATCACCGAACAAGAGCTGAGGTAATAGTCCATAGCAGTAGCTTTCGTAACTCCCAAATCGTTGCCACAAAACGACTAATATGTTCCAGTCGCACAATATTCAAGCACGATTATATCTTGCTGGACAGGCAGCAAGGCTACTGTTCGATGAGTATTGTGCACATCACCCAACAATAAATCAGTCAAATAGAAAATCGAAGTGTAGTCGAATTGATATCTTCTACAATGCTCGATGCCATTCCAAAAATTGATAGGATTCTTTCTATCACAAAAAATATGAATAAATTCGAAGATTCTGCTGTCGCTCCTCTCTAAGAAGCAAATAGAGATGGTCTACCATTCCGGCATATAAACTCAAATACTAGTTTTAAAAAATTCCAAAACGGCCTGCTCAGGTTACTGGTGATCCAGCAAAAATTTTTTTTTCTACTGGCTAAACCACATAGAAGGAGAATACATGACATGCATTAGTTGTGAAAAAAATTAATTATCGAACAAAAGTTTTTGCGTGCAGCTCACCTGTAACTAACTCGTACGCAAAACATATCAAGAAAGTTAAGCTGCAGCTTAAGCTGTAGGTTAACTATATTTGTAATGACATTGCCTTTAAATTGCAACTCAGCCGCATCTCAGCCATGGCCTAACTTTCTCAACATGTTTTGCCTGCGAGTTGGAACAACGTAATAGTTAAGCTGCTACTCAGCTGGAGCTTAAGTCGGTTTGATGAAACTGGGCCCTGTTCTTTGCAGAAATCAATAGCTCGCCGTACCACACAATACAATTTTCCCACTAGCAATTTGCAAAAAGGGATAAAAAGAATTGGCATGACTGTCATCGAAATATGGTTAGTGCAACATCCACATATGATGACTTTCAAATTTTGTACATTTTCATAACGTCTTATCTCGATGCTCGAAATTCAATTGAATTTAATTTTTAATCTAAAGGTAGGATACCTTCTAGAGATTCTGTAGCAGAAATAATATGAGCTACTTTCAATGGCGAGCTGAGTTACGACCAGAAAAACTATAAATTTTTCACCAAAATTTACAATCTTTTGATTTGGTCATTGACTGCACAATAGACAACCGTAGGCTTCAATCACGAAACATAAAGAGTAACAAGTCCATGTGCTTCACAAAAAAAATTATGGAAAACTATCAAATATAAGGAAAGTAAAGAAGTGCAGTCAGAAGTCATTATTTGCCAAGGGATTCCGGAAATTTACATCGATGTAGTAAAGAGAAAAATCTTTGGGTGTCTTTTGTAATTTGGATATACCACCTCATTGAAATTTTGTTTGCTTTCATTTAGATGCACCTTGCTACAAGGCAGTTCATTCTGTGTTGATCAGCGCTTTGCATCCTTATTATAGCATTCTTACAGCTTACTACTGCACTCCAATGTCGTTTCTGGCTGTTCAATTTAAATCAAAATGTCACAAATAATATGACTTTGTCATGAGAAACCCTGTAATAAGTACAGTTTTTTAATTTTTGAATAATGGTATAGATTTTTCATGATTTTTCGACATTAAATGGAGCCTTGATAGCAGCATTATAAGTGTGGAAATCTTTGTCTTGTTTCACAGGATTGATGTGTAGCCATACCATTTCTGAAAAATTATCTTCTTTTCCACAAAAGAGTAAACTTAAGTGATTGTTAAAAAGTCATCATTAAACACAGTCGATGAGTTTTAGTGTGAACCGTTACTCTGTTCATCTAAGAAGCTACTGGACAAAAATTCATCAAGCTGTCGCATTCGCACATTAATAGGCATATGAAAAAAAGAAAGTGCATCAAATATGACAAAAAATCGTAAAACTATGATTTTCGGTTTACTGTAACACGTATAATTTATACTTTGCTGCAACAATGTCGCGTCGAAAACTACCCCGCATCTCTTTTTTCAAGGTGTAGTTTTTTGACCTATAACAAACCATCATTACAGAAGCTAAATTTTCTCAGACATGGTGCTTTCGTGCTTGTGAATATTAATAGAGTGGAAGGCAAGTTCTATCCCATATTTTTACTTTTTCTGCTATACTACATGTCATATTGGATCGAAAATTTGTGAGCCTTACTCAACTACCAATACCAATTTTTGGGTAAAAAATCGTACAGTAAAAACCTTGAGGGTGGTATGCACGTTGGCCGTTTAAAATCTTTTAATTTATGATTAAGACACAATTTCTGAGAGGATTCAACTTAGTTGTGATAAGTGAAAAATAAACCCTATCGGAAAATCACATATTTGGTGTAACTTGAATGCTCGGAACGAAAAAAATATTCATTTCGTCTGAAAATCATAACTCGCATAGCTATAGTAAGACGAAGGTGGAAAACTCATAAAAAATAAAATTTGCAGGGCTACAGTAACCCAAAGTTTGAAATTTTTGCATTTTTTCAGCCTTTTTCTGTCTGTTTATGTGATTTGAGGTGTATCGGCCTAGGCGAGCTTGATAAATTTTAAAAATGAGACAGTAATACAAGTTTCGTATGGGGATTATTAAGATAGTTCCCAAACTCATAAAAAATAAAATTTGCAGGGCTACAGTAACCCAAAGTTTGAAATTTTTGCATTTTTTAGCATTTTTCTGTCTAATTACATGACATGAGATGTATCCGTCTAGGCATGAAGTAACTTTATTATTGACCATATATTTGATACAGAATACAATGCTTTATAATGTGGTATGAAAATGTTTTCCGAATTTCGCATTTTAAACTTTTTAGGAAGTTTTAAAATCTCAAAAATGAGACTGTAAAAATGGTGAAAACAGGTTTCTCACAATGAAAATGACTATATGTACGGCTAAAGCCAAAAGCACCCAAAATTTCTCTGTACAGTGGATGTATTATGATGTCTGCTAGTTGTGTGCAAAAAATTTCTCCATGTAGTGTACCTAGATATGACACAGCATGATTTGATTACTAGCTTGTGGGATGATGAAATGTTCATGCAGCTAGACTGGGCTATGAAATTTCTACCAATCAGTAGCTATGAAGATCGATCAACCTGGAATGGCAAGAGAGGGATACCTTGGCATATTATGTACATCCTAGCTAATATGAGCAAGGGGCTCTACTCAAGGACTTGCATGCATGAACTCGACCCACTATCACAAAATAGTGATGAAGTCATTGCCATCATCAGCGACCCAATACTGCAAGTCAGACAAGAACTTCTTACACTGGGCTTCTATCTGCTTAGACAATGCTGGTTGCTATCATGGATCCAACACTTTAGACTTCATGCATGTAATCTCAAGAAGCATGGGCTTGACAGTTAGATGAGGGGATTTTTCTGTACCTCAGTTTGGCAAAGGACCCTATGATCGTATTGCAGCACAGGTGAAGTGTCAAGTTTGGTTGTTCATCAATCAAAACAATAAATGCACCAACTCAGCAGAATTTATTCAATGTGCAAAAGCTTTTGGTGGTGTCAAAAATGAAACCTTTATCCAGAATCAACTCGAATATCCTTCCGAAGTAATGGAAATTCAACTGCCAAGGATAAGCTCCTACTTCAACTTTAATTTTTATATTGACCATATCCACACATGGCGTGCTCACCAGATCATTCCTGGCGTCTTATTTTCCCTTGAAGCAGTTAGTTCCAAAGATGTCCAGCTTCCAGAAATTGCTGTGATTAATGTTTTTCACCAAAAGAATAGGCAACTAGCTTCATCTGATGATTCAAGCATGCGGCAATCAATAAGTGATAGGAGCAAGGCGAGTACTGCACCAACAGAGGATACTGATTCAATGGCAGCATCTTTAACCTTTGAAGATTGGATGGTGGATGAAAATTCACAATGTGAGACCAGTCCCTTTGATTGTCCAGAAGAAAAATGTGTCAAGTCTTTCCTCAAACATGGTAACTTACTCCAACATCTACTTATTGGTAATCATCCACTGATACCACATTGAGCAGCTTGAGAGACGCTGCTATAAATGCATATAGCAGGAAACTGGAAGCAGTCCAATTGATGCCATTACTTTCAGATCTTCAAGAAGCATTACATGCTTTTATGCTGCAGATAGAACAAATATTGTAGAAGAAGAATGGGCATCCAAATGTCAATGAAGATGTAAAACGCTCACAGCGAAGCAGAAGCAGTTTCTACTGATCAAATTTGATGAAGGAATCCATCTCAAACAAAAGTTTGATGCTGAAATGATGCTATCCATGCTGTTGCGCAAAAATGGACAGTTTTCCACAGATGAATTTCTAACAGGCCAACAAGCTGCAAGCTTCTGGTCATAGAAAGCAAGTTGCCATCGTGAAGACCAAAGAACCTACTATGATCCTGGTGAAGCAGACAGTTTGTGTGAAGAAGATGAAGCTGAAGCTATGAATGACCCAGCACTACATGACCCCAATTTGCAGGTGGAAAGTGAATTGCTTCAAACTGATTGCTTCGACAGCTAGTGATGCTTTGTTTTTATATTTATGTCCAAACTTCCAATATTTCCATATCATCCCAACTGAATTATGAAATTTCGCGAAAAGTAAACACTTGTTGATCAAGAATTGAAAATTAAAATTTATCAACTATAATAGTTTTTTTGGGATTTAATACCCTAGCTGTACAATAACTTTGGAATTTTTTATGTGCAACTAGCAGACATCGTAATATATCCACTGTGTATGGAAATTTAGCGTGATCAGTCATTTTTATGGAGAGAAACCTGCTTTTTCACATTTTTATGATATCAGTTTGGACTTTTTAAAACTTCCTAAAAAGTGTAAAATGCAAAATTCGGAAAACATTTTAATACCACATTATAGAGCATTATATTCTGTATCAAATACATGGTAAATAATAAAGTTACGTCGTGCCTAGGTATCTCAAACCACGTAAACAGACAGAAAAATGCTTAAAAATGCGAAAATTCCCAACCTTGGGCTACTGTAGTCTGTAAATTTTATTTTTTATGAGTTAGAGAATTACCTTAATATTCACCATATGAAACTTGTACTACTGTCTCATTTTTGAAATTCATCAAGCTCTAGTGTAGTTCAACAGTGGATGTGGGAACTACCAGAAAATACAATTATAAGATAGTGTTGTTCAAACTTCAGGTTGTGCGACCCTCTAGCAGCACATGAATTTCAGTAATTTTTTGTCAGCAGGTAGAAGACATCGTAAGCTAACTATTGTATAGGGAATTTTTTGGTGCTTCTGAGCTTTAGCAGTATAAATAGTGATTTTTGTGGAAAAACGACAATTTTTGCTCTCAAAATTTGATGTTTCAAACACCATTGTATTCATAATAAACACTTTACAGTAATGAATCCTCCAGTAAATTTTGGCCCATCCGTCGTTCTAATATTGGGAAAATTTTCAGAGCTCAATGTCTGACGTACCTAAACTTGCAAAAGTTGAAAGAAGTGTATGTCAAATATCGAAAAAATCGAAAATTTCCAACATTAGTCTTACTGTAGCTATGCGAGTTTTGATTTTCAGACGAAATGAATATAATTTTCGTTCCTAGCGCATCAATTTACACCGAATATGTTAATTTTTTACTTATCACCCTTTTTTGGGGCGGTGGGTCATCAATTGCCGAAAATTTTAAGGGTGAAGATTCTTATAGGAAATAATTTCAATTCTTTCATCGAAAAAGTCAGAAACTGGTTCAAAAAATAGTAGCTTTTGTCTAAAAACCTGTTCAAAAATTATTTATATGGCGCGAAGCGCTGAAAAACGGACCTTTTTTTGTTGAAAAATGACCATTTTTCTAATCAAAAAATTGAAATTTTTCAGTTTTTTCCTGGATAAAAGTATGGGAGTCCCTTTGGCTACCATATCGCTATCCATAGGATTGGTTTTACAGAGGATCACCAAATGGCTAGCCATGTGGTAAACTTTTTCTGTGGGTACCTATTTCATATGGTCTCCAATTATACGTATGTTTTGAAATGATCGATGCAACAATCCTATGAAAGTAAGTTCAATAAGAAAAAAAGTACATAAGCGTATTTGCTGTAGTCAATAAGAAAATTTTTTTTCTAGTGAGCGGCAGAAAGAACACCTTAAAATTTTCTTCGATTTAACTTGGTTAAATTGTCAAGATTTCTCGAGTAAACACTCAGTTATTCGTGTAGTTCTGTCCAAATTGGTAGAAGGCAAGAAGACAGATATAATGTTTTTTGAGGATTTTGAACTTACGTTCCATCCCCGATTAATATAATTGGCATTGGCTAAAAAGTACGATTTTTTTGTCATTTTTCGATTTACAAGTAATTTATAAGAAGCAGACTGTGTACAACACTTGTGTGTTCCGGGTCATTTAGGCCCGAATGACGAAAGGAAGGGCAGGCTAGAGACAGGCTAGGCTAGGGCTAAATGGTGGGCTAACTATCTCACCGTCTAGCCCGCAATTTAGCCTTTGATTTGTCTAGAAAAATAATACAACAGATTGAGTTGGTAATGATCAGAACTCAAATACTCTAGCTTGTAGGGTTTAATGCATTACTTGTGGTACAGTGTGCAAGTGGGTGGAAAACCATATCAATCACTTCTTTCCTAATCCATATCCTAATTTGAACTCGATATTTGGAACGGATGTTTTCTAGTTGATGGTCTGTCATCTTGATCTTCTTCTTCCCTGTCTTCATCCACCACCTCGTCCAGGAGATCTATGCATTCAAATAAATCCATCAATTTTTTTGAACAATATTTACTTTGTATCCGAGCCTACCATCATGCAGGGCTATTTCGTGGGCTAAATTTTCACCGAAAACTGCCACAATTTAATCTAGCCCACCTTTTGTCATACGGCTGCGGGTTATCCTTTGTTTAGCCCGCATTTAGCCCCAGTTTGTCCCGAATCGTGCCCCTAGATTTTACGCCTGATATTTTGCCTCAATTTTGCCCCGCGTTTTGGCCGCCCGCCGTTTTACCCTGACCTTAGCCCGTCATTTAGCCCGAGATTTTCCCCTAGATTTAGCCCACAGTTTTCTCCAATTTTAGCCCGCCAAATAGCCCACGATTTGCTCCTCGATTTGCCCCACACTTTACCCGTCCTTTGCCCCTAGCCCACCTTTCGTCATTCTGCCTTTATTGTTTTTACTGTTTCCTTACTATTATTAAAAGACATCTTCCAAGATCCAAACTTTATCCCATGTTCTGAGAACTGAACAAAGAAAGGGTTGGGTTGCCTTGTACTATTCTTCAAAACCAAGAACAATACAACGTGATGCTTTCCAAATGGTGCAGACAATTTTACTGCATTTGCTTTTCTCTTGAACGTCATCACAATGATGAATTTTTAGACTGTAAAGGGTCATTTATACTTGCCTTTTTCGGCAGAACGGAACGAATCGCCAACAGCTTGAAAAATTCAGCCTGAAAATCTGTTTTCGATCGAAAAGGATAACTGCAATTTTCTAGGAAATGACCGATGGTAACCCCCAACCGAACCGAAGGGAACAAAAATTTCCCATTCGTTCAGTAGCGTTGTGTCAATTGCATTCGATTCTGTTCCGTCGGAAAAGGAAAGTATAAATGACCCTTAACAGTGCTGAAATGCAATCTGTCAATGCTTGATGGATTTAAAAAAAAAATCATTGGGGAGTAGCCTCTATCAAATTTCGCACGGGCTTACGAAACTATAAATTGTTATATATTTCTGATGCTAATTTCATAGTATGAATGACAGAAATCGTACATTTTTTCATAAAAACAGCTTGGGGTTTCAGGATAACTTGTTTTAAGTAATTAGGCATGTACGAACGTGGTGAAAAGGAATGATACAAAAAGACGGCTTCTAAGCATTGCCAGCAGGGTTTTTTTGCACACAGCAACCAAATTTCGGGCTGTGCAACCAAATTTTTTCTGCCAAGTTGCACAGTGCAACTTGAGGCCTGACTGCCCTTTTGATTAGGTCATAGGGTTTTTGTCCGAAGATGGATTTTTATGCGTTCCGGAAAATTGGAAAAAAGTGAAAATTTTCCGGCGCTTCGCGCCAGAAAGCATTGCGAAGCGAGATCTGTCATCACCTTGATTGGTCGAAAAAATTTATTGATTTTTACAGTTGTTTCTGGCAAATTTTCTGGCTCAGGCTTAGGCTCAGGCTTAGGCTTAGGTTTACGCTCAGGCCTGGGCTTAGGCTAGGACTTACGGTTAGGTAGGAGTAGACTATAACTTTTCGACCAATCAAATCGAAGGTATGAAATTTTTCCACCAATCAAATTGATGACAGATCTTGCTCCCTAATGCTTGGGCTTCGCTCCCGGTTTGAATTCATTTACAATTTTTTATAAGGTAAAGTGGGGTAACTTTTTGGCCACGGGGTAACTTTGGTCAATTTCACTTCAAACATCGCTAAATTTTTTCTCTGTAAGATTTGCAGATACAACTTGGCACACTAATGTCTAAATGATCAGTGCATGTTACTGTGAAAGGAAATTGAAATCCAAATAAAATTGAGAAATTTGTGGGTCAACAACAGCGTTTTTTTTGTGCACGGATATTTGTCCCAATTGGCACAAGAGGCCAAAAAAATTTGTGCCAATGGCACAAAAAATTTTTTCTACAAGAAACATACTGAAAACCGCGGAAAAGTTTTAGGCCAAATGTTTGATAATAATATACCTATTTGAAGCTACGTTTAACCACTGTTTTTTTCCACGAACTTTTTTCCACAAATGTGGAAAGGAGTCAAATTTTTTTTCCACATGTGGAAAAAAATTTTTTTCGTCTTAAAATCCGTTTTTTGGCTTAAAAATGCTCACAGACGCTTTATCGCACTGTTTTTGAGCTTTTTCAAGCCTTCCGGTGTGTTTTTAGAGAAGTTAATTCATTAAAATTGGAGAAAAAATTGAAATGTTGACTTAAAAGCCTAATCTACAAGCATTGTCGAACAAATTTTCTAGCAAACTATCCAAGAGCATAATTGACTTGAATTACACAAGAAATCAATGGTCAAGTCCTCTTTGATGACAAGTGAAAGCCCAAAAAAGATGGTACTTTCCGGCGCGGAGCGCCGGAAAATTTTTTGGGTATATTGACATTCTGGGATGTTGGAAAATCATTTTTCCGAACATTTATTTCAAGAATTAGATTATAATTTAGTGTTCAAGAGTCGTAATTTCTAGAATTTTACTTGAAAAATTTTAAAATCTGTAATTTATTTGTAAACTCTCATGAACTTGGTCGAAAATATATGAGTATGAAGAGTAATAAATTTCCGAAAGATATTTCCAAGAAGCTTTTGAATTGATTTTACGTTAGCAAAGAAATAATCACATCATAAATCATAGAGACTTGACGTGTATTGATCTTTCTCAAAAGGAAAAAATGCGAATCTTCATTAAATATTATGATAAAATGTTGAAGATTACCAATTAAAACATGAGATACTACGTTTAAGATGATGAAAACTATTAAGTATAGATTAAGTGATAAATGAAGGTAGACATGATAAGAGCCGCGCCTGAGTTACTTAATAATGATTATTATTAATGTTATAACCGGCGCGAAGCGCCGGAAAATTTTGAGATTTGGACCCCCTAAAATGCACCAAAATGCATCTTTTCAATATGAAAACCCCAAATTTTTCTTCCACATTTGTGGAAAGACCTCAAAAATTTTTTCCACATTCCAGATTTTTTTTCCACATTATAGTGCAAATGTGGAAAAAAAACAGTGCGTTTAACGCATTAATTTTTTTTTTAAATCGTGCCCAACCTATTTTTTAGCTAACCACGACAGTGAAATAAGAAAGAACTGCAAGAAAATCATTCACGGCGACTTGAAAAATGCTGAGAAAATTTGAATAACTCTAGAATTGTTCAGGAAGTTCAAATTGATTCAAGATTTTTCGTTTTTTGCTGAAAACACGTTTTTCTACCATTTTTGTGATCGCTAATCACGAAACACCAAGTTTCATTGCGCGGAAACCAGTATATAACGAATTATAGCTGTCCGAAACTTAGTTTTAAGCCATAATACCTGTATGTGTTATTATGAACAATACTAAGGTTTTTTGGCATTAAGCCTAAGCCTAAGCCTAAGCCTAAGCCTAAGCACACAATTTAGCGATATCGTCAAAATTAAGTTCCATATCTAAAAAAATAAAACATATTGAAACAATAGTTTCCGCGCAAAATGATTGGTTTTTTTGGAATCAGCGACCTTTAAAATGCCAGAAAAAGTTATTTTAACCCAAAAATAAAAAATTCCGGTAAAGTAGAAAATACCCCGAATATCTTATAATGTAAAGGCTAGAGAAAATAAAGTCTAAAATTGTGTTAATTTTCGGTCGAAACATTGTATCAACGATATCGATTTTTCGATTTGAATCAATCAAACACAAAAAGTAAGGATTTCAGTTTTAAATCCGAATCTGACTGAATAAACAGAATTTCTTTTGATTCATTAGTCATTGACAGCCTCTAAAGTTTGCTCCAACGATACTAATACACTGTTCGAAGAGAAATCGTTTGCGTTCGGGTCCAAATACGAGTAGGAAATATTATATTCATTGAATCGGCGCGAAGCGCCGAAAATTTTTGGCTTTTTCAGCGCCTAAAACGTCTAAAAATCAAGGAAATTTGTTGGACTAGCCAAAAATTTTGTGCCAATTGGAACAAACGCTTAAAATTTTTTGTGCTATTCCAAATTTTTGTGTGCCAAAAACCATGTTTTGGCACAAAAAAACACTGGTCGACAAAGTTGCCATTTTTTAATGAAAATTTTCAAATTGAAAAAAATTTGGGTTTTACTCATCCGCTGCACTCAAAACTTTCACTAACAATTAAGTGTCTTTAGAGAGTTTCTCTTTTCTGTTTTGTATAAAAAAATAACTACCCATTTTCGAGCGGAAACATCTGTCCAAAAGCGGGAAACTTTGGCCAGTTGGCGGGAAACTTTGGTCAGGGCGGGTAACTTTGGTTACATTATATTTTGGTGGGCCACACATTTTTCTACTTATAAATAATTCGATCGTACTTCTTTTTCAAACGAATTATTTTATCCTGTGTATAATTTTCATCGATTATGTGCGTCACAATATGGTCAAGACATACCTGTAAGACCTCCGACCAGTTGGGGGGGGGGGTAGAAAAAAGTCGAAAATTTTCCCAAAAAAGGCCAAAAAACATACACTTTTTTGAAAATTTTTACAAAAAATTAATGCGTTAAACGTTAACTTTTTATCAAAATTTTGGCTTAGAACCTTTCCGCAGTTTTCAGTATATGTTTTTAGTAAAAAAAAATTTGTGCCAGTTGACCCCTTGTCCCAATTGGCACAAATGTCCGTGCACAAAAAAACGCTGCGGAGCAGGCTTTTTTTTGCACACAGCAACCAAATTTCGGGCTGTGCTACCGGGTAGCACTGTGCGCAACTTGGTAGCAAGTTGCACAGTGCAACTTGAGGCCTAACTGCCCTTTGATTAGATTATAGACTTTTCGGTCCGGAGATCAGACCCGTATTTAAAGGGGGAAGGGGGTAATTCCCCCCCCCCTAAATTTTTTAGAATAAAATTTTCAGCAATATCATTGTACTTATACATCAAAATTCTCAAATTAAATTACATACTTTTTGTCAAACATAGAATCTAGCCATTAATCCAAGCACACACATAAGCTAACTGAAAATAAGTCGTCCTTACTGCGAAAATTATTTTCTTTTTATCCAGTAAATTCTAAAAAAATTTGGAAAATTCCCCCCTTTTTTGAAAATCCTGGATACGGGTATGCCGGAGATGCATTTTTATGCGTTCTGAAATGGAAAAAGTGAAAATTTTCCGGTGCGGGTTTCAATTCATTTATAATTTTTCATATTATTTTAGTGCGCGTTTAAAAAAATATTATTCTAGTTGGTGCTTATAGGTTCTAATTATCAACATATTATGGATAATTATTTGATCCTCTATCGTTTTTTGACGAATTTGAGGAAAACTAACATTTTTCTCGGTCATTTTCCCAAAAATTTTTTGCGATCTTCATAAAAATTCTGAGTTTCCTGTGACTAAAACATTTTGAGTGTAAGGCAGTACTATAAATTCTCCCGGTTGAAAGATCTAAATTCTTGATCTCTTGCCTAGTTTTTTAATTTTAGTTTGTTCGACTGAAAATTCATTGAATCCACTAAGAGATCAAACTTTTTGTCTGGGTAATAAAAGGTAGAAAGATTCATTTTACAGCGTTCTAAAATATTGCGATTCAGAAAAAATATTCAGCGCTACGCGCCGAACACATTACTCTAGTTTAGTCATATTAATCTTTTCATTTTCTCTCCAAAACTCAAAAAATGGGTTTTAAGTGCCTACAACCGACGCGGATCGAATGAAATACAAGAAAACTAATTTGCGATGTTTTTCCGCCAAATTCAAGCAGATTTATCGATTTTAGAGTAAGAAACCAAAAATTTATCTGTGTGACTAAAATTTCTCCCCAAGTTGCACATTGCAACCTGGCTTGTGCAAAAAAACGCTGTTGCGGAGCACTGTTTTTGCGTGCCGGAACATGATTTTTGACTCAAAAAAATTTGGAATGGCACAACAAATTTTGAGCGTTTGTGCCAATTGGCACAAAATTTTTGGCTGTTCAAACCTTGAATTTCCTTGAATTTTAGACAATTTAGGGGCAAAAAATGTAAAAAAGCAGTCAATATGGATTAATATATCAGGGCGGTGTGCAGGATTTTTTCATGGGGCGGGCGGACTAGGTTTTTTTACTGAATAGCCCCAAAAGAAGTTGATTTTATACGGATATACTGTGTGCATGCTGCCTCAATGGGGAGGGGGCGGCCGCCCCCCGCCCCCCTTGTGC
Source organism: Romanomermis culicivorax (assembly GCA_963922205.1). Lineage (NCBI taxonomy): Eukaryota > Metazoa > Nematoda > Enoplea > Mermithida > Mermithidae > Romanomermis > Romanomermis culicivorax. The sequence goes on from CAWUHX010000375.1 coordinate 94,923, forward strand.
ACGGCCCTGTAATATATTATCTACTCGTGTTTGACCCGCCCGAACGCGAACGAGTTCTCTTCGAACAGCGTATCAGCATTGTTGCAGCAAAGTTTATAGGCTGTCAATGAACAATGGATGGAAATAAATTCTGAAAATTCTCTTTTCATTCAGTCACATTCGGATTTAAATCTGAAATTCTTACTTTTTTGTTTGATTCATTCAAATAGAAAATTCGATATCTTTATTTTTCCGATATTCCGACCGAAAGTTTACACTATTTCCGACTTTATTTTTACTAGCCTTTAAATTGTTGTTTATATAAGATTCGCAGTCGTAAACTGAATCAATTTGAACTTCCTGAACAATTCTAGAGTTATTTAAGTTTTCTCTGCATTCCATTTCTTTTCGAGTCGTGAACTACTTACACAGTTTTTTCTTATCTCACTGACATAATTAGCTGAAAAATACGTTGGCCACGATTTTCACAAAGAATTGATGCATTGAACGTTAACTTTTTATCAAAATTTTGACCTGAAACCTTTCCGCAATTTTCAGTATGTATCTAGTAGAAAAAATTTTTTTGTTCCATTGGCACAATTTCTTTGGCCTCTTGTGTCAATTGGCACAAATGTCCGTGCCCAAAAAAAGCGGTGTTGCGGAGCGAGATCTGTCATCAATTTGATTGGTCGAAAAAATTGGCTGAATTATTGTTTCGTCACGAAGTGCCCAAACAATGTGACGAAACAATAATTTATCTTCTCGCCTTTTTCAGAAAATTATGATGATCATCTATACTGAGTTAGCGGAAACGATTTCTGACGGCGTGGGATGCTGCTGAAGATTGACCGATTTCAATACAAGAAGTATAGACGTTACTTTTTGATAAGATCAACATAAATGAACAAGCCTGAGCCTAAGAACTGAGTAGTGTAAACTAATGTTAGTGTAAAGATAACTATCTGCCCCAAAGTAACGTGAACTATACAGTGTATTGCCTGTCATTTATGTACCTAATTCTTAGGCTTAGGGCGGAGCGAAGCGGAGCCACGTAAGCGGGCGCCTAGCGCCCCGTCCCGTCGGGGGCATCTTCAAAATGAAATCCATTCTGATAGCTGTGCACGGAGTGTACAAAAATGGGTGTTTTTTCTGCATTTACCGGTTTACACATCCAAGTTTACACTTTAATACCGTCAGTGCCGAAAAGATTTTGTAATGTGGGTGGCTGATGGACGGAGGTAGGTAAACTTGCACGTATTCCTTACACGTTGAAAAACTAGGTTACCTACGTTGCCAATACATACAGCACGCGTACAAAAACTTGGGGTCGCTCGATAAAGTGCATACTTTTCACTACTAAAAAACTTGATAACTTTGCTTAAACTTGCATTTCCGCTGATGTTTCTTGCATTGATCATTGCAGGCGACAAGATGTCGAAAAATATCGCTGAGTTTTGGACTTCGTTGCTGAAAAATATTCCGCCCAAAAAAATTATTGATTTTTGTAGTCTTGTTGTCGCAAATTTTCTGACTTAGGCTCAGGCTTGGTTTAGGCTCAGATTTAGGCTAAGGGGCTTAGGCTCGACCTTAGGCTTGGACTCACGTTTAGGAAGGAGTAGACATCAATTTTTCGACCAATCAAAATGATGGTATAAACGTTCTCGACCAATCAAATGGATGACAGATCTCGCTCTGCAACGCTTAGTGGAATCGCCAAGCGTGAGAGTGAGATCCACAAAAAAAAATTTGGAAATGAAGAAAAAAATTTGGGTATGGTTCTCTTTGTGGAAAAAATTTTGTGGGGTTCAAATCCAAAAAGATGTGTTTTGGTGGACTTTAAAAGGTCAAAATCTCAAAATTTTTCGGCGCTTCGTGCTGGTCATGCATGTAATAATTATTAGGTTCTATCAAGTGCGGCCGTTAACCCTATGTTCATACCTGTAGATACCCAAATGCCCCTCCAATTCGTCGGACCTCTTACAGGTATGAAGTACTCCCACTCATGTAATTGGAGGGAAGTGCTATAACAACCCTCCAGAAATCTTTGGCCTTATGACTAGTCGTTGGGTGACCCACCCTAGGATTTTCCAATCCTATGGCTAGGCATATGGTAGTCATAGAGACCCCCATACTTTTGTATGAAAAAATACTGAAAAATTTTATCTTTTGATGAAATTTTCGAACAAAAAATGGTCAAAAACGTCAATTTTTATGAATGCATTTTTACAGTTTTTTATGACAAATTACTATATTTTGAACCGTTTTTCGAACTTTTTCAGTGAAAATACTAATTTTTTTCTCTTCAGAGACTCCTCCTCCTAAAATTTTGGGAGCCAGTGACCCCTGATCCCAAAAAAGTCGCCCGCTCCCCCCAGACCACAGGGCACCGTTACATGTATGCTTCCACTCAGTATTAGTATAGCATGTCACATGGGTCAAAAATCGATTGAAAAAAATTTTGAGTTATTAGAATAGTTTCTTGGGTAAATCGACGTCGCTAATTACGAATATGATATCAGAAATTTTATTGAAGCAAGTCTTTATGTGTTTTTCCAATAAAAATAATTTCAAAGTCCAATCGACATTTATTCTTGCACAGTTTAGTTACATTTTTATCAGACTAAAGGGAAGTGATGAGTACTCAGCAAGGTGGCCCGGCAAAAGGTTTGGCAACATGCCGCGCATCGATCGAACTAACTTTGTTTTGATATGGCCACAGTGGCATTCAATGTGGTGCGTATTGATGCCAGGTATTGGATCGACGAAAATGGTTCACGGTTTGGTGAACTTAGTTGAAACCTGGCCAGTTGGCTGTTTAAGTACGCAGCCCAATCGTCTGAAACAATCATTGTTCTCGGAGCGACATGTCGAGACATGCTATACTAATACCCTTCCACTCAGTATTTTTTGTGCCACGAAAAAATTTGGAATGGCCCAAAAAAATTTAGCGCTTGTGTCAATTAGCACAAAATTTTTGAGTGTTCGAAGACTAAATTTTCTTCATTTTTAGGCCTTTTAGTGGCCAAGTTTTCTCGGCGCTTGGCGCCTGGTCAACTACGTTTATTTGCTTCGAACGCGGGCGAATTTATAGTATTTGTATTATCGCAACAAACTTTAAGATTGTCAATGACTGTTGGATGAATAGATATTCTTAACTCCCTCTGGTCATTGAGTGGAATTAGATACTGAAAGTTTATTTTTGGTGTTTGATTCAAACAGATAAATTGATATTGCTGGTAGAATTTTTCGACAAAAAATTTACGCTAGTTTGGACTTTTCAGACATGCTTAATTTAAACTTCATATCGTTGTTAGAAATTTCAGACGTCCTTAATTTAGTCTTCATATCGTTGTTAGAAAGAAATTCGGAGCCGAAATTTGATGAAAAATATGAACTTCCTGACCAGTAATGTGCGTCGGATATCCGGATATCTGGACGGATATTTTGAAAAACAAATATATCCGGATATTTTCAAAAAAGAAATAAAGGTTAAAGGTTACTGAGAAGTTAGGTGCTACATTATGGGGTATTCTCATGTGAGCAATTCCGAAGTAAGCGATTCCCAATTGAGCGATTCCAAACGAGCGATCGAGAATTTAATAACATTTTCTTAATATTTTCCTTCTTTACCTTATAATTTTTTTTGTATGTATGCATTTCTTTTTTCTTTCGTTTTCTATGTCTATTGCTTATGTTTTTGTTTATATATGTTTTTACGTTTTCATTATTTGTCTGTGCTCTCTATGACTTTCCTTCTTGTCATCTAATTTTTTCCTTTTTTTGCCGATGATACAATACATTACAAGTTGTCATTTTAAATAATCGTAGTCTTCCATATAACTCTTGTTCAGTTTGGCATGCTTGAGTCATTCATCGTTGTAAAGTGTGAAAATCTCATACAGAACATAAACAAAAAAATGCTGGAAGAAACATCAGGAAAAAAGAAACGTCAACAAAAATTAAGACATTAAGAATAAGTGAAAATAGGTGGAAAAACTTTAGGAAAAGAAAATAAACATGAAAAAAGTGACAAGAAAGGAGAAGCAAGATAGAGAAAGCAGCAAGGACGACAGAAAAAATAATGTGGAAAAATGAGAAAAAGTAAGAATCAAGAGAATAGAAAAAGAGAAAGGTAAAGAAGTAAAAGCAAAAGGAAACTAAGATGAAAAGTAGGTAAGAATGAAAAATCACAAAGAAGCGTGCCGAATTGTATAACAATTACATGGAAGACAATGCTTATTTAAAATGAAAACTTGTAATGTATTGTTTCATGAGCTAAAAAGAAAAAGGTAGATGACAAGAGAAAAGAAAATGAAAGAAAGCAAAGACAGAAGATAAAAATGCAAAAACATACATAAACGAAAATATAAGCAATACACAGAACGAAAGAAAAAAGAAATACATACATAGAAAAATATAAGGGAAAGAAGGAAAATGTGAAGAAAGTGTTATTATATTCTCCATTGCTCGTTTGGAATCGCTCAATTGGGAATTCGCTCAGTTGGGAATCGCTCACTTGGGAATATCCCTACATCATTACGCTAAGTCTCAACAACAAAACAATAAAAAGTTCAGTAGTATAGTAGTTGACCCCATACCAGGATTTTCAAAAAAGGGGGGGGGGAATTTCCCAAAAAATTTTAGAATTTACTGAATAGAAAGAAAATCATTTTTGCAGTAAAGACGACCTATTTTCAGTTAGTTTATATGTGCTTGGATTAGTGGCTAAATTCTATGTTTGGCGAAAAGTATGTAAATATAATTATTTAATTTGGGAATTGAGATGTATAAGTACAATGATATTGCTAAAAATTTCATTGTAAAAAAATTTAGGGGGGAATTCCCCCCCCCCCTTCCCCCTCTAAATACGGGCATGGTTGACCGAGTGTACTGTTATATACTTGATTATGTGAATTCTTTTTACCTCTTTGCAATCAAAATTAAGAATATCCGGATATCCGAAGGTGCAAAAAACACGGATATCCGGATATGGAAATTTTTCCGGCGCACATCGCTATTCCTGACCAATTTTATAGTAATTCTCGCGGCATTCGATTTCTTTTCGAATCGTGTGAACCGTTTTCTCGAACAGTTTTTAATCTCTTTGACATAACAATAGGGTAGGCACGGTTTTTATGTAAATAAGTGCTGTGAAAGTATATTCAATTATGTTTCTATCAAACTTTTGGCATAAAACTTTGTGAGAGTCCGCAGCAGACGCCCCCAAGCTCAGATTTCAAGGTAGGGGTAAATTAAAAAAAAATTGCGGAGGTAGTGCGGCAAAATGTCCAGTAAACACGTAATTTTTCTCAAAATCAGACATCCAGTGATACATGTTTAAGTCTTTAGGTGGGGATAATACCCCCCTGATACCCCTCCCTATGGGGTAGTCTAGTCCGCAGTATTTTTTAGCGGGAAAAATTTTTTTTGCGTCATCAGCACAAATTTTTTTTTGTCTTTTGTACCAACTGGCACAAATCTCCGTGCACAAAAAAGACGCAAAAAAGACAAATGACCCAAAGCAATTCACGAAATCATCTGACCCTTTTGTTAGACCCAAACCCGATAGCGATATTCTTAGAATTTTGGACCCGGACCCGAATCCGATATTTTTGAAAGTTTAGGCCAGGACCCGATATTTTCAAAATATGCTACTCGATACACCTCTACTCGTGTCGCAGGTTACGGTTAAAGAATCAAGTGGCTCGTCTCGTATTCCTTACCAGTTACTAGAGATGTATCGGGCACCCAGACCCGAAATGAGACCGAAATTACCCGACCATTTTGTTGGACCCGGACCTGGACCCGATATTCTCAAAATTTTGGACCCGGACCCGATATTCTTAAAATTTTTGACCCGGACCCAGACCCAGACCCGATGAAATTGTCACAATTTTGATTCGGGTCTGATGTATAACATAATCATTCAGCTGAAAACAAATACCGATGTTAAAGAATGTGATGACACGTCAATTAACTAATGAAATACAAAAAGTAACAAATGAACACTTTATTGCTTAGATCATCTTGAGACTGACTTGATTTAAAATCTACAGCACCCAAGTTATATTTCATAAATAGTTTTTCGGCCGTTCTCCTTGTAGTCGTCGTCTTTTCAATCTTGATTTTTATTTATAATATTAATCTAAGGATCAAAAATTAAATTATAAAGATGCTTACACACTAATATTTCACGAGGGATTAGTGATTCGAATCGGTTTATTGTGTTTCAACCAAACCATACGATTTCAATATGATGTTGTTTCTCTCACATCCATTTTAAGATGCAGTTGTGAGAAGTTCGAATATGAATATGATAAGTTGAAAATGAATCATACCCGAAAATAGAGTACCATTGTGTGGCTTTACATACTGCGCTTGAAAATTTATTTCTAATGTTGTACTTATCACGTTTTAAACATTGTAAGGTGTTCAAAAGTAAGCGGAAAAAAGCCGAAAAACTCATTTGGACCTCTTTCCAGACATCTTCCCATTGCCGCAGAATGTTTTCATCTTTTTTTGTAACGACTAATGTCCGACATATTATGATAAAATTTCAATACGATTTGTGTACCGTTTTTTGAGTTGTTGGGATTTGCACACATTGCACTGCCATTTAAATATATTTTTGTATACGAATGAATTCCCAACCAATAAAGTTCTGAGAAAACAGGATTTGCCATCACCTATATAATAAATAAGAACAAAAATGTGGCTTCAAGGCTATATAAATTTTGATTCATCTAGCTTTGATATTTGCTGAACGACATGCTTCAAATGCAATGTAAAAAAATTTAATTTTTTCCATTCAATTTGAGAAATCGAGGCATTCTGACGTTTCTTTACAGGAAAACGCAAGAATTATACCAATAAATCTTTTTAATGTTTCCTGCATCCCGTTGATGGCATATTTAGTGGCAGCAAACAGTATTTTTGTATCAATTTTCAAGATGTGCAGACATCTACATACAGCTCCCAAAAGGGTACACAAACTTGATTTAAATTTTAACACAATGTCTTGGGCACTAGTGGATACATAAATAGAGGAAAAATTGCGTGGAATCTTATAGGAGGTCTCCAAAAAAAGCTCCAAATGACTCAGGTTATTTCGACTTCATTTTTGACACCTGAGAGAGTAAGATGTCAGAAAATTTCTTTCATACCTTTTGCATTAGTGAACGTTTGAAGATTTATATTTACAAACAGGCGTAGAGACTGAAGAATGCCAAAAAATGTAAAACTTCCAGCTTTTGGAGTTCTGTAGGTATGCGAATTTTTACTTTTGCGCCGAATATATGCTGTCGCAATATTCAGCATATAAAACCACTCAAAATATCTCATTTTCAGGTATTATTAATTTCCAACTTATCATAGGTCAATGGAACAGTACATAGGTCAAATCTCTCAGAATTTTTTCCTGAATAATGTCACACAGAATAGCATGTGGAAAAATATAACGGACACGGACCCGAAATGAGACCCGAAATTACCTGACTATTTTGCTGGACCCGGACCCGATATTCAAAAAATTTCGGACCCGGACCCGTTATTCTTAATCGAACTGACCCATGAGGATAGGTATGAGGGGGTATTACCCCTGTCTTAAAAATTGATCACTGGTTGCCTAATTTTGAGACGAAATGAGGTGTTTGGTGAACATTTAACTACACCTAAAAAATCTGATCTTGGGGACCTCTGCGTTTAATTTTCCTCTGCTTGGGTTTTCTTAGACAAAGCCAGGTACTGTTTGTGTTTTCAGACCAGAAGGTGTCTCGTATATACTTTCGTGAATAAAAGCCCAGAAACTTACTAAAATAAATTTTCTTCTACTACCCAGCTTTTCTTAAACAAAATCAATTCACAAAAAATACTACATTTACTTCTCTGACAAAGTCGCAGTTTCCCCTCAGGCTGACTGACCATGCACAAGTATAAATTCTAGACATTCTCAAGCTTTATTTATTTGTTGGAGGGAAATTCGCAGCTAGAAATGAAAATATATTTAAACTTCCTGAACAATTCAATAGAGGTACGCGAATTTTCTTATACCACTAAATTTGTTTGAGCCGTTTTCTCTGACAGTTTGTTCTATCTAACTGGCGTGAATGGATAAAAATTGGGTGGGCATGATTTTTGCGTATACTCGTTGCGGTAAATGTGGCTTCTATGACATTTTTGTCAAATTTTCGCCGGAAACCCTTTTCGCAGTTTTCATTATTTTTTCATAATATTTTTAACGAGAAATTTTTTTGTCGTTGGCGCAAATTTTTTTGCTTCTTGTGGCAATCACTGTTTTTTTCTAGAGGACTCTATTTGTGGAAAGATTTTTTCAGAATGTGGAAAAAATTTTTGTGACTGGATCAGAGAAAGAAAGAACATTTATTTCCCAAATTAAAGAATGTTTAGGATCATCATCATCATTATCCTCATCATCACTTTCATTGATGTCTCTATAAAATATGATTGAGTTGTTCAAGTGCTTCGGAGTGCTTTAATAATGCAAAATGTACTAAATTTTGCAAAAAGTTGCGAAATTGTTTGCACACAATGCAATTTCCACAAATTTGTTGTGGAAATTTCACAAATGTAGAAAAAGGGTCGGGTGAAAAACACTATCGTCAATTGGTAGAAATTTATCATTATTTTCATCAACTTTTCCGAGAAAATGTCGAAAACTTATTATGAAGTGCGTGAGGCCATTTAGATGACGAAAACCATTGAAAGTTGAGTGGAAGGTAATATTTTTTCCGCAATGGCAGTTGACAACCATGCTAAAAAAGTTCTTCAGTATTTCCAATCCAAGTTTTTTTCCACAAGTGAGGAAAAATTGCAATGCTTTTTCAAAATCTTTTGAAACCATTTTTTTCAATTTTGCTGAGCTTTTCTGGAATAGCGTTGAATTTCGAAATGTTTGACTTCATGATACTTTGTTTTGCTTTCTTAGACAAATCATTATTTAATTATGCTGGAGTGTGTTGACAATGACAACTTCACCTGATGGCGACAACGACTAAAGAACCAGCCATACACTTTATTGCCGGAGGGTATGTTGCACTATATTTGCTGAAAAACATTCGTAATATGCAAAACAAAATTTGGTTTCCTTTCACAAATGCGCGAAAAAATTCAACTGTGAAGGCCGCGAAGGTGCTTTCTGGTGCATTTTGTTTTTCGCCTCTTTGCGCCGGTTTTAGGTATATTCTCTGAATGTGCGTCGAGCGCGATTTTTCCGAAATCGAGAACTATTACTCCATTAGCATTTGAGCGTTTTAGCGCATCTGTAATGTTTTATTTCATTTATAATCATTAATAATTTCCGTTTTTGCAGGACTAGTTAGGATATCAATTTTTCTGCCGCTCGTTCCGAACTTTTCCCATTTGGTGATTGCTATAAGAGTTATAAACAAATTGAAATATGAAATTTGCTCAGCTTTCATCAATAAGGAACGTAAGAAAACATTCCAAAACCTTAATTTTCATTTTCCGGTATGTCTAGATGCTAAGAGCTAGATTTTGAACGGTGTCCAATAGTCAGCCTTTCGTTTAGTTTATTCAACAGAAATTCTAAACTTACATCTTTCACTGCGATATCTTTGCTGCCGAATGTTAATTCTGGAAAAATTAATATTTGAAGTTGCTCATTTTTCGAACAGCCGTAATTTCAATTTAGATTCGCGGGAGCCTTTGGCGCAGCTGTCATTAACCCGCTCGAAGTCGTTAAAACCCGGTTGCAATCTAGCGGCAATAGAAGTAAAAAAAGTAAAATATCCTCCAAAAATAAAATTTTCTAATTTTCGAAGGTTCGGTCAAATACGGTCATTTGCCTTCTTACCCTTCGTCTTCACGCTCTGTCGAAAACGGCTCCAAACCGAGTTCGTCTAAAATCTTATTTTCTTACGCCAACGGATCGTCGATCAGTGCCGCGTCCGCCTTACGAAGCGCCAATAATCAATTTTATCAACAATTCGTCAAGCTGGCTCAATATTCGCCTCATAAATTGATTTTAAATATCGTAGAAAAGGAAGGATTTTTCGCTTTATGGAAAGGATTCGGTACGACGCTCATCGGCGTTTTTCCTGCCAGGTAGAAAGACGCAAGAGAAAATTTCTTCCTATTTTCCGAAAAAAGTAGTTGTAAAATTTCAAAACGGAAATCCCCCCTCAATCTCCAAATCAGCTCGTATTTTGCTACACTTCTTACGAGAGGTGTAAATTTCACATATTGACATATTATAGTGCGTTCGATACTTTGTTGCCCATAGGCCATATTAACACTAAAATTTATATAAATGTGATCTACTGTGATCGACTTACCCGGTCTCAACGACGGAGATTTAAAAGATGCAGAGACATGCATTAGACAAATAATTTTGTGCGCCACAATAATGTATCTTAGAAGAAGCATTCGTCACTTTGATGAAGTTCAAGAGCTCACAGATTGAAAATTAGTGTGAGATCAGATTCCTTTCCTCTGAAAAACTTTCCTTTATATCAGAAAGCTTCATCGAATTTAATTTTTCATTTTTCAATGTCGTTTCTAGTTTCTGACGTCATGTATATGTAAATAGTGTTTTTTGTACCAGCCTTTTTGTCATACATGCAATGGGGACCCGATGCCTGGGGGGGGGGAGTCAGGCGAGTTTTTTGATGCCGGAGGTCACTGATTCTCCGAAATCCTAGGGGGAGTTTCTAAACGAAAAACTCGATTTTTTCACGTAAAAAGTTCGAAGAATTGTCCAAAAATAATAATTTTTGCCTAAAAAACCCGTCAAAAATGTATTGTCGGCTCGAAGCGCCTTGAAAATTTACGTTTTTTACCATTTTTCGTTCAAAAACTGGCATTTTCCATCAAAAAATGTACATATTTTTTTGACCAAGAGTATGACGGTCCCTATGACTACCACATGGCTAGCCATAAGATTGGAAAATCCTCTGGATGGGTCGCCCAAAGGCTAGCCATATGGGGAGTCCTATAAGCACTTTCCCCCAATGGTATGCTCTTTGTACATGCACAAAGATTGGCCTTCAGACGAAGCAAATTTTGTTGTGTGCTAAAAACCGCGATTTTATGTGTATTTTTGAACAAACTTAATTTTAGATAGCACTTCAGATAGCTAGATAGCACTCGAGTTCATGTCTTTCATTCACAACACAAAGGTACATGATATTGAAAAATGCAGCTTTTTTGAAATTTTTTAGGTTACTGACATTCTAAAATGCTGGAAAATTTATTTCCTTATGTCATAACTTATTGAAGAAACATAGTGTTCACAGTTTCTGTTTTAAAATACGTCTTTATCATAAATTATGGCCAATTAGAAAAATGAACTTTCTGAAAATTGCTTTGAAGCAATTGAAAGCAGGGCCGGTTTCTCGAAGCCAACGGAAATTTCGTCAGCGAAGTAAGTTCGACAGCGAAATTTAAGAATTCGTTGACGCGATTTCGCGAGCTTCATTTTTTTGGTTTCTCAAAACTTTCGAACCATTTTTAATTCTTTAACGAAATCTCGTCAAGAATTTCGTCAACGAACTTCGGCTCGTTGACTAATTAATACTTGTGATATGCAGTAACATAGAGACTTTCAATTTTGCTGGTTTAACAAAGTTGTTGCTGTTTTTTACGTTTTTTCATCTATTTGCCCTACTTTTGCATTCCGTCCAATTGTGAATTCTAAGATACTAATTTGATGCCAACTGCACAATTCATAATTTCCTCATCTCGATCTTATCTTCAATTTTCCTCATCTCCCTTGACTTTCCATGACCCATCACTGCTTAAGCTTATGAAATAATTTTCGCTTACTGTTCTGCTTTAAAAATATGTCATGAAGGAAAAATACCATTGCGTTTTCGAAAGAAGAGGATGAAAAAAATTAAATGGAAGAAGAGGATGAAAAAATAATATGAAGAAATAAAAAGAGAATATAGAAAGGAACAAGATTGGGACAAAAAAAATACTTCCTATACCCTCTATTGGGTAGTCTGTTACTCAGTTTGCTGTCGGGTAGGGTATCAAATGCATTAACTATAACACGAAAGACTTTTCAAGTCAGAAGAAAGTTTTGATGCTTCGTAAAAAATACTTTTAGTCAGTTCGATTACTGCGATCGTGAAAAAAATTATTCCTTGGATTTTAGTCAGATACGTCTTGAAATAACAAAAATTTCACCATCAATGCCGATAAAGTAAGTATATAAATAACGAAATGTTTGGGTAACAAACAACCAACAGTTCAAGTATGAAATAGCTTTTTCACGCCTCAAAAATTTATCATAACTTTCATCAGCCATAATCGCTGTTTGTTTTTGCGGAGACCCTTTCGCTTCGGCATAAAAAGTCAAAATTTTTTAGCCATTTTTGCCAAATTATATTTTCCGCTTAAAAATGCCCATACATGGTTTATTTATACTTTTTGAGCTGATTGGGGCATTTTCATGCTTCTGCAATCATTAATTTACCAGAAATAGAGTGTAAAATTTTGTTAATTTTGGGTCAGATAATAATAAGAATATGAGAAAAATTAATAAAGACAATTAAGTAACAAAAAAACTTGAATTGCCTCTAGTGCTACTTCACGCGACGAAAATTTCCTACCCCGGTACTCGTTTATCCATTACCCAGGTACCCGAATCACTCGGGTATACCCAGGTACATATTATAATAGTAACGTATAATTAAGTATTTGATAGTATGTAAGTAGTAACGTATACTTTGAGCTGAAATATGCAAAACTCATATTTCCATCAATTTAATAAACATATGACTAGAGGGCCGTCTTGGTCTAGTGGTTATCGTCTCTGACTGCTAGTCTCAAGAACCAGGTTCGATTCCGGGTGTAACTCGAAATTGAATTTCTGGTAACTGGCCCAGGCAGACACAGCCTTTCATCCTCTCGGGGTAGATAAATTGTGTAGGTGAACTTGGACCGCTGCTTGCCGGGTCCACTCAGCCCAGTTAGCATGTTGGCGATAGTGCAGCGAATGAGGAGGTGGGCCTATTCCATTATGAGGTAGGTAGCCGATCAAATCCTGCTTGTCAGGCAGACGCTAGCCTGTGGAATGTGACCTCCACTAGGCGGTAAAAAGCACCCGAAGAGCGCCTCTCATACAAGGTGGGCACTTGTATGACTATATAGCCCAGGCCACCCTTTCCAGCTATAGGAAAAATGGGTATATGTACCCACAAAAATTTAAAAAAACATATATATATTTATATGACATCAGAAGAAGCATTAAGAAGATCAAAAAATTGATAATGCAGTTCGTTTAAGCTTGTTGCCATTTTTTGCATAGGGCAGGTTGCACTGTGTAACTTGGGGAAAGAGTTTGGTTGCACAGATAAATATTTAGTTAACTCACTCGCCTCTGAAATTAATAAATTCGCTCAACTTCATTACAGAAATGACTAAGCTACTTCCCTTGTATTTCATTCGATTCGTGTCAGTTTTCGACTTTTAAAAGTGAACTTCCTGAGGTTCGGAGTAAAATTGAAAGGTTAGCAAGAGTAATTTGTTTGGCGCCTAGCGCCGAAAAACTTTGATTTCGAGGCATCTAAAACGTCAGCAAAATCATTTTTCTCAGCACAGTTTTGTGCAACTGTGGATGATCGACGGTGATCTTTACATCGGCCAGTAATTTACCAATCGCATAAAGAAGCGCGGAGACAGACCATCAACCGCTAAAAACTATATAATCAATCATCTAGTAAATAAATAGACCAAACAACTTATGGAACAATCCATGAATCAACCAAGCAAACAGTTTATCAACCGACTAACAAATCAGCAAACTAACTAACCGGCAAGAACATCGATGAACCAATCAATCAGGAAATTAACCAGTAAATCGGGGACCAATGAACCAATAAGAGAATACGAGAAACAATCAACAAACCAGGGAATCAAGCAACCAATCGGCCAACCAACCATTGAATCAGGAAATAAACCCACCAATCAGGGAATCAGCTAAACAATGAACCACGGAATCAACCGACCCGCCATTGAATTAGAGAATTAATCAGCTAAACAGGGAATCGATGAACGAGCCATCCATGAAACCAATCAACCACCCAGTCTAACCATGGAATCAATGCACCTGTCAGGTAATCAACCAACTGATCAGGGAACCCACAAAAAAATCAGGGAATTAATGAACAAACTAACCATGAAATCAATCAAACACCCAATCCAACCAGTGAATCAGCCCACTAATCGGAAAATCAACCAACTAATCAGGAAATCAATCAACCGATCAGGGAATCAACCAATCAATCGGGGAACCAATAAAAGCGATGCACCAAAAATTTTTTGAGATTTTCACCTTATAAAACGCATTATAATGTACTTTTTCAAATTCTCTGTTTTTTCATGGTCCCAGGCATATTTTTTCACCGACATTCCAGGTTTGCTAGATAAACTGGCACGTCATAAAATGTGTGTAGACCCTGAAATAAGAATGAAAATAGATTTTGACTGCATTCTGTTTATTTTGTACAAGATAAACCACCGAAACCATTCGGCAACCAGCCAAATTTTTGGGCTGGGTGGTATCAGATGAACCGATGGGGTTTGTCCAGGCATGAGACGCAATATTAATGATCATAGATTAAACAATGAGATGAGACCCTGTAGGTGGTGACAACTATTGGATGTTAACTAGTAAGTGAAGTAAACATGCCAATGGTGGCGCCTGAATTGGATTACGTCGAAGAATGATCATTATAATCATTACCGGCGCGAAGCGCCGAATTTAAGTTTTTGATCTTTTAAAATGCATCAGAATGCACTTTTACGACTTCGCACCCCCAAATTATTTTTCGCCATTTGGCGAAAGAGCCCTATATTTTTTTCGCATTTCCAAATTTTTTGCGAAAAAACAGTGTCCTTAATTAAGAAAATTTATCTTAATTTTTTTATTTCTTTTACAGAGCTATCTACTTCGGAGCTTATTCGAATGCGAAAGCGTTTTTAAATACGGTTCTAATTCCCGAATCTACTCCAGTCCATAGTTTGTCAGCAGCTTTTGCTGGTAAGAAAAAACTTTTTAAGTAATTCTTATGATGTGATGATTCTTTCGATTTTTGAATAGGACTTTGCAATAGAGTTCAAATTCAAGTTTTGTTCTAGGCTTCAAATTCTTGAATCTCGGCTTCACTTTGGTTCTCAAATTTTAGTATAAAAATTTTATTGGATTTTGATTAAAAAATTTTCTTCGGTTTCTTTATTTTCGAATACCGATTTTTAACTTATTTATTTAGATCAATAATGCAGGTGAGGAGGAATGATTTTGGGAATAAAATTTTTTAATCAAAAATCTAAATTGTCTCTTATCGAGTCACACGATCAATATTGAGAAAAATATACATCCCACCCATTTATCATGTGATCGATGAAAGATTCTGTTTTGACCTATATCAGTACAAAGCAACGAATTTGTGACGTTTTCTATGCAATTCTGCGCGTTGATCATCTAGAAATGTGAAAATTTTTACTCTCGACCGAGGAAAACCATATTGCTTAAAGTTTTGCTGATTTGAAAAATTGAAGTTTTCTAATTCGATGAATAATTCTAAGCCGCAAATTTATTAAAAATTCAGAATTTCAGCGAAAAAATGGAATATTGAGTTTAAAATTTTCATTTGATTCTGAAATCGTCAAAGGATCAAGAACTGTTGCAAAAATTTCTGACGTCATCGCAAACTATCGAAAAAATTCGAAAAAAACAAGAAAATTCCACAACCTGATGATCTTCCGAACCTCAGATTTCTTCGCCGCTTGATCAACACGAGAACTGTCGGTAATGATCCGATTTTTAAGATTTGGCCGTTAATATATTCTAATCCGATCACAGGTTTTACACCAAAGAATGTCTGAGCATACATGTAACGGGGCCCTGAGGTCTGGGGGGATGGGCGACTTTTTTGGGGCCGGGGGTCAGTAATTCCCAAAATTTGGGTGGGGAGGGGTCTCTCAAGGAAAAAAATTTTGATTTTTTCACGAAAAAAGTTTCAAGAATAGTTCAATTTTTTTTCTAAAAAGACCGAAAAAAATGTATTCATAGCGCGAAGCGCAAAGAAAATTCACATTTTTTACAATTTTTTGTTCAAAAATTAACATTTTTCATCAAAAAATTGATATTTCTCAGTATTTTTCCGACCAAAAGTATGGGGGTCCCTACGGCTACCATGTGGCTAGCCATTGGATTGGAAAATCCTGGGGGAGGGGCGGTCGCCCAATGGCTAGCCATATGGTCGACGATTTCTGGGGGGGGTGGTTCCCATAGCACTCCCCCCCCCAATTACATGTATGTGTCTGAGTATTTGAAATTAGTAGCGCGAAAATTATATCTCGTTTAGAAGTTTAGGTAACCGCTGAGAGAATAAAAAAAAGAACCGATAAATTTGTGGCGTCATTGTGAGTAGTGATGTGCATCAGAGAAATTTTCATATCCGGATATCCGTGTTTTTGCACCTTCGGATATCCGGATATATCCGAATATTTTTAGTGTTATTTGCACATGGGTAAAAAGAAGTCACATAAGTAATAATACACTGAGTCAACTAAATACTACATAATAATATTCAATAGGTGCAATAACTTTTCGTTTTATATTTACGTTAACCGTGATTGTTATAAAAATATGTAACTTTTTTACAATGCAATATCTCAGGAGGTACTGTAGAAAAAGTATAGCTTTTTTATATTTTTTCTTCTCGTTTTTAGTGAAAAGTGAAAAAGCTTTTCGGTGGATAGATTCTAAAAAATTGACCTGCTTTTGCTACGTCTCTCTTGAATTTACGAAGATCCAGCCATATATTGGAGTTGAATCCGGATCTTGTATTTGTTCGGTATGGATTTTACTCTGGAATCGTTGGATCCGACAGCTCCAGTAAAAACTGACTTCTAAGAACTTGGCGACTTATCAGGAAAAGTTACTTTTGAACCACATTTTGGACTTCAATTGTCCAATATCCTTTGCATTTCAAAGTTAACAGAACTTTATATAATCTTTTTTATGGTTCTTAATCGAAGACGGACTGCATTGATCACTGTTAAAGTCGTTTACACAACGCTTTTACAATAGGATTTTCAAGATTGGTTTAGTATGCCAAATCTGATGTAACGTATATAGCAGGGTTTTTTAGCACGGTGCTAATGACTGAAGGGGAGAAATTTTCGAAAAAATTACGAGAAGAAAGTTAAGAATAACACAAAATTGTAGTCAAAAATCAAAAGTCGCCGTTTTCACAAATATTTTCAGATACAACGAAAAGATGTAAACGTTTTTGAACAGAATGCAAATTTAGCGATTCCTAAAAGTATTACCGTCAAACTAACTACTGAATATTTACTTCTCGGTCAACTAATCAAGTGCATAATGTAAGAATGAACTGATTTAATTAGAATCATATGAGAGTCGTACGCCTTTTAAAAGTACCAGTATCAAGCATAATTTCATGAGTCAATACAATAAAAGCATGTTATCAGAATTGACAAACTCGCACATTAGTTTGACACTAACGAAGTTTTATTTGTCAACAGTGCTAACTGTGCTAATGAAATATTTTTTCTTTTTTTTCATTAGCACGAATGCTAATAGGACTCGTGCCAAAAAAAACTTGCAGTGAATAATATGATGCAGTGAATAGTATATGAACAGTATATACACTTATATAATTTGAACCTTTTGCTGTTTTGTTGCTGAAACTTTGTGTAATAATGTAGCACCTAACTTCTCAGTAACCTTTACTTCTTTTTTGAACAGTGAAAATATCCGGATATATCCGGATATTTTTTCACATCCGGATATCCGTTTTTCAAAATATCTGCCCGGATATCCGACGCACATTACTAATCGTGAGGTTGTGATAAGGATGTCCCACGCACCGGCATCGGTGCCACTGGCTTTGGCACCTTGTGAACTATCGTGTTTAATGTCCCAAGTTTTTGAGAAACCAGCTTCTAAGCTCGTTTGTTGACGTAATTTGTATTTTTTCGATCTTTGAACCTTAATTTCTATTTTTTCTGCTGCATTTTGCTCGGATAAATATTTAATTTTAGTCGGGGAATGGATTCCATGTGCTTATTCAAACGGCTCTGCCCAAAGCCGTGTTCATCTCGACCACCTCGGCTACTTACTCTAGTGTAATAGTTGGCATCGGTACCGGCAAAAAAGGTGACACTTGGACATCCCTAGCTTTCACTAGTTCAAAATTCTAATACCATTTCGATTTTCCGATAGAGCTTTATGAGACATATCGATTGATACAAAATTTAAAACCTTCACTTGCTAAAATATTCTCATAATAACAGAATTTCATTGATTATTGGATCGTCGAATCTCTTATTCTCGATTTTTTAAGAGCTTAAAAAAGCTCCTTAAAAGGAATTTAACAGTTATTGGAACGAAAAAATGTTGTATCATTGTATGGAAAGAAAGGTTATATTTGAAAACAAATTTTTCTCAGAAAAAATACAAGCTTCTTTCAGTTTTTTTATGTAGAAATTACTTTGAAAATTCTGTTATATTGACCTGGGAAAGTAAGAAAATTTCATCTTGGGAAACTGTTTGGTCAGGGTAATTTTTTCCTTTTTCTGCCTCTTATGAAGCTCTATTTTCAGTCTTTTATTTAGGTTTTTGTTGTTCAACAATAACAAATCCTCTTTGGATGATCAGGACACGTTTACAGCTCGATAAAATGAAGAGTGATAAGAAATTATCCATCAAGGATTGCATTAAACGTGTTTACAAAGAGCTCGGTATCAAAGGATTCTACAGAGTAAAAAAGAAAACTTTTCAAGTTTTTTTTCGAGAAATCTAAAATTCAGTGAATTTTTAAATTCATTTTCAATAGTTGTGGGAGCAAAATTTCTCAATTCAAATTCCCAGTGAAAGTTTGGTTATTTTCAGAATTATAATCATTTAATTAGCATATTTTGGACAATTATAAAAACTTGCATGTTTGCACTTTTCACTTTTCAGGGAGTTACGGCATCGTATTTGGGTATCGGAGAAACAATGATGCATTTCGCAATTTATGAACGACTCAAACGATCATCTTTCCTGCGAAGTGGACATTCCAGAGGAGAAAGTCACCGGATTCAAATTTCCGGTGATGAGAAACATCGTATGTCGACTAGTCAGTTTTTTCGTTACATGGTTTGCGCCAGTATATCGCGGATGATAGCCGCTACGATAGGTTATCCGCACGGTAAATTACTTTTTCATTTTTTTTCTCAAAAATTTAGAAACTTTAATTTTTTCAATCCTGAGACTGTTCTATTGTTATGGAGCAGCAGCAGTCAAGATGTACTCCCCTGAGAAGTTCGGTCTTGCATTAAATTGACCTATAATAAGTTAAACATCAATCATTCCTGAAAATGCGTAGTTTCCTTCGCTGATTAACATAGTGATATTAATTTCGAATACAAATTAAAAGTCGCCAGCTGTAGTATTCGAAAATATGAAAATTTATTATTTTTCCATTGTTTTTGGTCTTATAATGTCACTTTCGGCATAGGGGAGACAAATCTATGATCAAACCTTCCATATGCGCAGAAGTTAATGTTCTGTAATTTTATAAGTAAGTTTTTCGAATCTTGGATTCAGGTTTTTTTAGGTGAATTGGGAGCCATGGTTCTTAAAAATTCTGATTGGCTCCTACAAATTTATCGGCACAAGCCAAATTGGCCTGTAGAAATTTAGGAATTTTAACGTAATCTAAAGGCTTTTTCAGCTTCGAATTTCAAAAAATATCGCCACTTCGCGGAGTTATATCATCTGTATATACCTTATGTTTTTAAATATTATTCTGTGATTTTGTAGTTTGTGTAGGAAATGTTTTTCACGAAATCATAATCTGCACAACAATGAGAGTTTCAAATATCTTAGACATTTGGTTTTAATTTTTAAGGGTTTAAACAATTTAAACTATATTAATGTATTCAGTCGAATCAACAAGGTGGTGTCGCATGACCTTGTGCAGGCACCAAAGAAGCGTCAGGAATTCGAAACAGCTAAAACAGCAGCCGTTGCAAAACAGTCTCGTCTTTTCCTGATAAAATCATGCCAATGCGCAATGTTTTATTTTTCGTAAAAGCTGAGTTGCCGTCAGCACAGCACTAAAGTTGCATAAGTGGTTGTCTAAACATTTCGCTCAATTGAATGAAAAATGGACAAAGAAACACGTAATTACTTGACTATAAGAACTGAAATTGTAATACATATCCTCGATTGAATAATGGCTGATTTAATATGTGAGCCATATCATTCTGTGTGTGATAGAAAACGTATTCAAAATGATTGATCTGTTATACGGGCTTCTGTTGTGATTTTGAATAGTTTTTTGAATAAATTTGTTGAAAAAACATAGTTTTTTGAATAAATTTGTTGAAAAAAACATTTTTTTTACTACCACATTCGTTTACAAACTTTCTAGTTTTGGCTCGCTGAAATTCGGATTGGCCGTAAAATGTTGATCCTAGGAGCCAATTAGCCTGTGGAGAAAAAATGAAAATTAAAACTCTGATTAGATTCTTAAATTTTAGTGTCAGAAAATAGAAAATTTTTCGGATACTTCGACTCACATCGTTTCTTGATATTTGCCTTGTTGAGACGCGTTAAGAATCTCTCGCAGCAGATTAAATGGAATATTTTTGTTTGAAATTTCGAATCCCAATAGTTCCCCAAGGCGTACGAAAATCTAATTGAAACTCTAATGTGATATGCTTCGAGAAGTAGCTGCAGAGGTAGGGAAAACATTTTGCCACATCTTATAAGAATGAGCCCATCTAACACTTCAACCGACTTTTTAGATATTTTTTCGCCTCGTTTTTTACACTTTACAATCTCGTTAAAAAAAAGTCTAAAATGCAAGACTTGGAAAATTAGTTCTCCATAATAAATTTTAGAATAGTCAACTAAAAAAGTGATAGCTTGCCGAGCCTGAGGTAACTAAAAGTTCTTAATCATTAAAAAATTTCAAACTTTAGGTTACTGTAACTGCGAATTTGAATTTTCGTGTGGAATTAATATCACTACGATTCTCAACGTACAAAACTACTCAAAATATCTGATTTTAGGTATAATTAATTTTTTACTAACCTAGAAGAGGTCGAACATCCCAGGAAGTGACGGATTTTCAATTTTTTCAAAAACGATATTTCAAGCTTTAAAGAACTGCATTTAAATATTTTTTCGTTATTTTTTACCGTAAGGTTCTTTATTCTAGAAGTCGTAAGAACGAGAATTCGAGAGGAAAATAGTAAACATAAAGGATTGATAAAGGCTTTCCGAACAATTATGCGCGAAGAATCGTGGCGGGCGCTTTATCACGGATTGTCGGTTCATTTATTGAGAACTGTTCCCAATACTGCGATAACGATGGCCACTTACGAAGCGTTGATCGTACTTTTTGAGAGATTGTTCGTCGACGAGAAATGATTATTTGTTGTTGTTGTTGGTTTTTGAGAAAATTACGTCATTTTTGTATAAAATAATGTAGCACTTCAAAACTGAATCACGGATCTGGTTCTGATCGGCTTTAGAGAAAAAAGGCTTTGATATCTGAAAAATGAAAAAACAAACCTCAAAAAGGTTCTAAATTTTATTGTTCACAACGATGAGAGCATTTCTCAAGTTCTCATTATCATGAGAACCGAAAAATGTTTCGGTTTTCGATTTATTTTGAAATGAAATTGTCGGTCCGGGAAAATGCAGCGATTCCTAGTATACGGAAAACATGCCTATTGCTGTGATCGGTGTGGAAGAATTGTTTCGTCATTGAGCGAAAAACAACGACTGAAAATTTTCTTATAACCTGGTTAAGTGGCCAAATTTTGCTAGTAGCATTCGATCGACAATGGATAGGTATGATGATTTTGTCTCTCCCATTCTCTTGATTAAACCAACCACTTTTCTATGAGGCAAATGCTTCCCTGTCTGTAAGGTCAAAATCGGCATAAATGTTGTGCACAACGGAAACATTGCCTCACTCTTGATCTGGGCAGCCGCTGAAGTATATTCAATTGGAAAAATAATGCATTGAATTGATTATCTCAAACACTTCTTCAATGCTCGTATGACTGTAGTCGATTTGATTTAAAATGAAAAGCTTTTCGTGCAAATCTTATGATTGTAGAAAAACGCTACATTTCTCAATAATTGGAAAGTTAAAAATCATTACAAATATATCATGCTTATCCACTGTCGATTCGGACAGAACTGCGTCGATACCTGAGTGCTACTCGATACACCAGGTTATTGAAGGAAATTTTCAACTTGTAACGACCAGATTTGTGTGAGGTACTTTACTTCTAACCAATCGGTCGATACGGCGGGGACAAATAACGGGACGGGGGCGCGGGCGTACGGTTACAATAAAACAACGGGTGATCGACGGTCGCTTGAACGTCGACAATAAAAACGCGTTTCGATTTATAATACGAACGGGGGCCTCGGTTTAAGTTGCTTTCGGATAGTCGGCCGCTTGCAAATGTATAAAAAGGACGAGACGAGCGCGGAAGTCAAAACGTAAAACCACAAGGATAAGAATGATCAAATCACGCTTTGCTTCTTCTTTTATACGGCGATTCTGGCCACTCCCTGGGCGTCGCGGGAGGTCGAGCTTCTGTCCATCTTCTTCCGCCAATCGTCGTTTCCTGCTATGCTTCTTATGCTTACTTAGTTACGCCTCTCTAACGCTTTCCTGGTACTGTATGCTTTCTGTGCTTTGCTTGCTTCCTATGGTGGGCTTGGCCACACCTTTGTGCTTCTGTGCATGCTTCCTGTATCGGTTTCTCTGTATACACATGTTTTGTGGGGCCGCCGCTACCCTTACACTTGAGACTACTGTCTGGCGGGGCTTCTAGGTATTTTACTGTGTGCAGGTGTTGTTTACGATTTTTACGGGGGATTACGGTAGCTGTGGAATGTGTAGTTTAGTGTAGGTTCTAGGGGAACAGCTGCCGTTTGGGCAAATTAATTAGGGCATCTTAATTGGGCTACCGGGGTGTGAACGGATCAAAATAAAGTACTTCACGTAATTTTGTAGGAATGTTTGGGTGTGAATCCCAGACATCCTTGAGACGATAAAATGTGAAAATTAATAATATTTAATAAATGTCTATCACATACAGTATGCTACATATTTACAGTACTGCTTTAGCAGGTAGGTTACATTTCCCTCCTTCCGGAGTTGAACATCCTCGTTCAAGGCTTTCGAGGTTGAGGAGGGGTGGGGGTAGATTCGATAGTTGCTTTCCGAGGGTAGAAAGGGGTTGTCTCGTTTACATGCACCGTAAATGTAATATTCTTATGGGGGTGTTTAAGTGTAACGTTGGGGTACATGAAATTTGTGACTGTATAGGGTCCGTTTTGGCGAGGGAGGAATTTGGGAGTCAGCCCTTGTTTACACGAATGATTTTTGTAGAGAATAAGATCACCTGCCTTGTAATGTATGTTCTGAGCATGCTTGTTATACTGACGGGTGTAGTGGGCTTGGGCTTTTTGCAAACTGTTCTGCACGGTTGAGAGTGCTTCTGTAAAATGCGATTTTACACGAAGGGCGTAATCGTCTAGATCAACCATGTAGGACGTGGGGAAAAAGTTTAAGGCTGCGTCTGACGGCAGATTAGCTTGCCTACCGTGGAGTAGCTCAAATGGGGGATATGAAGTGCTATCATTTTTATGAATGTTGATCGAAAAAACAGCATATGGGAGATAAGTATCCCAATCGGTTGATTTGAATTGATGTACATGCGGATACGGGTGGCTAAGGTTTGGTTGCAACGCTCAACTTCCCCATTGGCAATGGGATGATATGGGGTAGTGTGAATTTTCTGAGTATTGCATAAACTGGTGATCCGTGAGAAAAGATCGGATATGAAATTGGTGCCACGATCACAATGGATGATTTTTGGGGACCCATGACGGCAAACAATTTTGATTACGAATAGCTTGGCAATAGTGGCTGCAGTGATGTCAGGGGTCGGGAATGCCTCTACATACTTTGTGAAATAATCGATGAAAACGACAATGAATCGGTTGCCGTCTTCTGTGAGGGGTAACGGTCCCATGCAATCAACACCGACTCTATCAAATGGGCCAGTCGGCTGAATTGGTACCAAGTTTGTATGCACTTTGTGTCGGAGGGCTTTCTGTGTCTGGCATGGGTGGCAAGTTTTGCAGTAACGTTTGATATCACGGCTCATTTGGGGCCAAAAATATTTCTGTCTGAGCAAGTGTAAAGTTTTCCGGGCCGCAAAATGACCTGTGAACTTGCTGTCATGATGTGAGGCGATGAGATGCTGGACTTGCGACTTGGGAATGTATAGTTTTGCCTGTTTGTCGACTATACGGAAGAGAATGTTTTGATGTACTGCGAATTTGATCAGAGTACGGGGGTGTTTTTGGGCAATTTTTGCTAAAATACTTTTGACAGTTGGGTCAGTGCATTGGAGTTCGGCAAAGTTTTTCTGTTGCTCTTCTTGTTCAGTTGCTTCGGCCTCAAGAACAGAATTGATGGTGGATATTCTAATTGCTCAATATCAAAGGATTGCTTTGCTGTTTGTGAGGGGAATCGAGAAACTGCATCTGCGTTGCGGTTAGCAGTGCCTTTCTTAGGTCGAATGTCGAGTTGAATACCAGAGAGGGCTAATCCCCAACGGGCAATGCGAGGGGACGGGTTTTCCTTTTGTAAGACTGCCTGAACTGCTGTGTGGTCAGTGTGTACAATAACATGTTGCTGGAAAAGATAGGGGCGGAAATACTTGACAAATTCGACTACTGCAAGGGTTTCTAACTCAGTGATCGGATAGTTGCGTTCTGCGGGTTTCAATGTGCGGCTCCCAAAAGCAATGGGGCGATCCTGACCTTTACTATCTAGCTGACTGAGAATGGCGCCGATTCCGAGTTTTGAGGCGTCGGTTTGCAGAATAAACGGTTTTGTGAAATCGGGGTGCTGCAGTATTGGGGCATGAATGAGTAATTCTTTTAGCTTAGTGAATGCATTTTGCTGTTCAGGGCCCCAGGAAAATTCTGAGTTCTTTTTGAGTAGCGATGTGAGTGGGCTAGAAACTTGAGAGCAATTTGGGATGAATCTGCGATAATATGAGGGTAGGCCAAGGAATATCTTAACTTCTTTTGAGCTTTTGGGTGTGGGTATGTCATAGATGGCCTGTACCTTATGGGGATCTGGTGAAATGCCCTGCTGAGAAATGACGTGGCCTAAGTATTGGACTTGGGGCTGGCAGAATTTGCATTTTTGTATGTTTAGTTTAAGGCCTGCTTGTGAGAATCGGGCAAGAATAGTGTCTAAACATTCCAGCATTTGGGCATGGGAGTCTGCGAATACCAAAACATCGTCGAGATATACAAGGCATGTGTTCCATTGCAGACCCGAAAGAATAACATCCATTAACCTTTGGAATGTGGCTGGGGCATTGGTGAGTCCAAAGGGGAGGTAATTGAATTGATACTGGCCGGCTGAGCAATTGAATGCAGTTTTTTCTCTGTCTGCTTGTGCTATGGGAATGGAATAATATGCATTGGATTGGTCAAGGGAGGTGAAATATTTCATTCCATGGAGGGTGTCTAGAATTTCGTCTATACGGGGTAAGGGGTAGGTATCTTTTTTGGTGACTTTGTTGAGGCCTCTAAAATCAATGCATAAACGATGGCCTCCGTCTTTTTTGGGGACTAAAACTGTATTGGTACACCATGGAGAATTGCTTTGGCTTATGACACCTGCTGCTGCGAGTTGCTCAACTTCTGCTTGTATGATTTGCTTTTCTTTTGGGGAGGTCCGATAAAGTTGTCTACGTACGGGTTGGGAGCCATTGGTGTCAATTGTATGTGAAACGAGGGTGGTTCTACCTACATCCATTTTGGATTTAGCATATAATGTGGGATACTTCGATAGGGCGCGTAGGAGTTGCATTTTCTCGGTTTCTGTGAGGTCACTGGAGGCTAAATTAACATTTTCTTTTAACCATGTGAATGTATCAAAACGGTTGGGCTGGTTTTGCGTTGAAGGGGTTAGATTAGCGGGAGCATTTTATTTTGGGATGTAACATGAGACTGTACCAATGCATGTTCCAGGATAAAGAATTTGGGCTGTTTCTTGTGTGTTCAGGACGGATATGCGTATGCGATTGTTTTGATTTTCCGAGATACAAGCTGCGAAATGGACTTTGGGATTCTGCTTGGGTTTCGGAGTAAATTCGAGCTGTTTAACTTGTAGGTACGATTTGGGCAAGGGGACAGTAAATTCGGTTACTGTACGGGGTGGCTATTCTAATTTCTTGTCTAGATGAGTTCCACCACGGGTCGAAAGTGGGCTGTATTCTAGGCCGTCACAAGGTAGTATGACATTGCCAAATTTGACCTGAGATTTTTGATTGTTGATAGTGTATTCCGAAAATCGACTGAGAAAGTTTTTGCCTAGAAGGATGTCTGCTGTGCAATCTTTTTGGACATGGACCATGATTGTTTCCTGGATTGTTTGGGCTGTCACTGTGACAAAAGTGGTCCCTACAAAGTGAATCGGAAGATTATTTGCTGCTTTTGCTTGGACTAGCGGGGGTTTCATGTCTAACTGTAGGATTTGAGCGATTCGGGAATCAATGAGTGAGTAAACAGCACCAGTGTCAATCATGCCTTTTGTCATTAATTTGCCATTAAGTGTGATTGGAATATGAGGGGTATGTTTCTCAGGTACATTTTGGGGTGGCTTATTTGATGCAGATTGGTGAATTGGATTAATGAGTTCGATTGCAGGAGTTCGGGGGGTATCAATATCGACAAGGACGTATTTCTGCTGCGTTTGTGCCCCACGACGATTTGCTAGTTCTAAGAGAGCATGGCCGAATGATGGGGGTATGGTCTCATGTAAATGTCTGTTGTTTGATGGTATTTCGTATGCATGTTCATGTGTGACATGATGCTTTGGAGAGGGGAAATACTTTCGAAGAACGAGAAACAAATAAAAGACGCCCGCAAGAACTACAGTGATAACGGCTAGATTGATGATGATTTGCAGGTGTCCTTTGAGTAAATTGTTTAATCCGTCCGTGAGACTTTGGGTGGTACCGGTTATTACATGTTCTATGCCTTGACCGGCGCCAGAGAGTGTATTTCCGAGTGCTTGGCCAGTGCCTGAGATCATGTTGTAAACTGTATCGGAATTGAGAGACATTTGGGCGGTGTAATTGACGAGTTTTTGGACAATGTTTTCGAGTGTGTGAGTTTTGTAAATGTATTGTTTCAAAAAGAGTAAGTTGGTTGAAATAGTTGCAAGTTAATCATGAAAAATGGCGGGTGTATTGAAATGGAAGAGGGAGAAATTTTGGTTCCAAACGATTTCTAAAGGTAAATTTGTGACATGCGGGGATCCTGTTTCACTGACCCATGTATTATTCTGTTTGTAAAGGGCTACATGCATGTGATGGCAGTCAATAGTTTGTGAAAAAGGGGTCAAATCGTTGCCTCCTGGATTTGAAAACATGAGTTCGGTTCCTACGAGAATGGGCAAAAGTTTGTAGCATGTTTGGTTGATTTTGTGGTTGTAAAAGACTTTGGATGCGTTTACCTGCTTGCAGGGCCAGACTGTGAGGGCTTCTCCTGTGAATTCTGCTATGATGTCGGTTCGCTGTAGGAATGCCCGCGCTCCAAGGGTTGCATCAAGACGTAAAATTTGCCATACGAGATCAAGGTGACGCTGTGCCTGTCTGCATAATTCATTCCATACATTTTTGAAATTTTGAATTTCGAATTCCTGTATTTTGTCTGTTAGATAGTTTAGTTTCGCGTTAATGGGTTCAAAATCATCAAAATCGTAGAGTGTAGTTTGGGTTTCGTTGGTTTTTGGGGTTAAAAATGCATTACGATGTGGGGTGCTTTTGTCTAATTGTACAATAATGCCTTGTTCGGTTAGAATGCTGTCTTGGATTTCTGGGCAATTGGGGTTCGAAAAAACTGTATTTTTAACCGAGAATGCACCTTGTAGTTCTTCTATTATCATGTGGGTTTGTGTGAGTTTGATGGGATGTGTGTTTTTGTATTCGAAGGGGCATAAGTTTTCAAATGCTGTTTCATTCCAGATAATGGATCCGTCGGCTGTAACGCAATGACCTGATGTCGGTTTGCATGACCCCAGGTCACCTAATGTACCTGTCATAGATTTTCCATTCCAAGATGCTATTTGTCCTATTTCTATGATGACGTTAGTGACCGAGGTACAATGGTCTGTACAACACCATGTGTATTCTACGCTTAAGGAGTTATTTGTTGACCAAAATCCTGGTTGGGTTTCGTATAATTTTTGACCGTTGTGTTCTTTGTCTATAACAACTGCCTTACAAACATGTGGGGTTAGATTTTGCATTTCGGTTTGGTCGAAGACAATACCTTTTGATCCAAAAAATCCTGTATTAGTACAAATTTTGCGTTTGCGAACACTGCATTTGTATGCATCTGTAATGTGGGGCTTAGTGGAGGGGATGTAGATTTTTCCAAGTGTCTGTACGGGTTTGTCTACTGTGGAAGGAGGCATGCATGATACAAGTTTCGGTATGCTGACTGAGTGACTGCTCAATGAAGTTCCACACATCTGAAATTGGGCACTACACGATGTGGGGATTATTATACAAAGAAAAATACAAAACATCGGCCAATAGAATGTTTTAGTGGAGGCGGCGGGGCACTGTATGTTTTCGTTGTGGCCGGTTTGGTGTTGGGGCTTTTGGTGTTGTCGTTTTGCGATTTTGAGCTGGGGGGGTGGCCGGTTTGCAATCTGAACATTCTGTAAAACTTTAGAAGTTGAGTTATGGGATGGGGTTTGGACTTGCTTACTTATGGGGGTCGGTAGAAGTGTTTGGCGGGGGCGGAATTGGTAGGGTTTGGGGGTCAGGCCATGTAGCAGTTGCGGCCTGTTTTCGACGGGGTTTCGGGGGCGGTGGGCGGCGTAGTGTCTTGCTTTCGGGGGATCTTGTAGGCTACGGGGATGGTGGGCGGCGATTTTTCGATTTTTGCGGCTTCAGGCGTAGGGGGTGGTGACATGGCGCACCAATCGGGTACGTCCAGGTCGAGGACGTATTCGTCACTACGGCGGTGGGTGTTGGGCATGATAGTTCCTAAAGTAGTCTGAGGTAATTTTGAGTAAAATGCGGGGTCGTCAATGTCCATGAGGGGTTGGGGTTGCCTGTACTCAATGCAATTTTGAATATTACGACTCTGCTGATTTGGGCAATACCTGCTTGTATGACCTCTCTGCTTGCATATAAAACATTGAAAATTGGAGTAGGGTTTTGAAAGGCAGTTATCTGATCTATGTCCTGTTTGGGAGCAGTGGATGCATCGGCTTTTACAATCACGTGTACTGTGATTATTACAGAAACAGATTTCACATGATTTTCGGGTACCTACTGATTTACAATTACGAGCTACGTGTCTGGTTTGTCCACACTGGAAGCATGTGGGCTGCCTAGGGGTGGTATTGTTCCTGTAAGCATTATTCCTGCTGAAAGTATTGTTACTGAAATTGTTGTAGCTACTCTGTTGTGGGGGTTGAGGTTTTTGTTTGATCTGCAACTGTAAATCTTTTACTTGTTGTTCTAACTGATGCAAAAGATCCTGTTGGTCTGTATTTTTGGTTAGGGAAAAGATGGGTTCGGGTTTTGGGGGTATGAAGGGAAGGCCGTTGGACTTTAACTCATTTCTAAGAATTTGCTGTTCAATGTAAGCTGCTTCGTCTGACATTTCTTTTAGAGTTGTGAACCTTCTATACTTAATTGCTTCCCTGATTTCGTTTTGCATGCCTTCTACAAAGAGGGGTTTTATGATCATTTCTCGTGCGTCTGTGTTAAAGTTAGGGTAGGCGAGGGTTGCGAGATGTTCTAGATCAAATAAGAATTCTGTTACTGTTTCGGATCGCTTTTGCTTTCTTTCGCGTAAGAATTGTTGATGTAGTTCATTATCTCTATTGTTTGGGAAAAATGCCTGTAATGCGACTTTATACTGCTCATATGTGTGGGGAGGGTTTTCAGAATTGGCTAAACTTTTGAATTTTGCTAACGCGGCTCCTCCTAAATGAATTTCTAAACATGCCAACTTTAACTGTATGTCTGTATCTTTCATGCCTTGGAGTGCCATGAATTGTTCTAATCTTTTGTTCCATTCACCAAAATGTTGGGTCACGCCGCCCGTGAATACTGTAGGTTTTGCGTAGAAGTTATTTGCCATGTTATTACGAATGTTTGCTGTTCTTAGATCGTCTATTAGGGTAGGGTTTACTGTATTCTGATTCAATTGTGTGCGTAGGGTACGAAAATGTTCTGAAAATAAATCGTTTATATGTTCTCTAACGATTTCTCCTAAATGATATTGCGTTTGGTGGGTCATTCTTGGTTTACATTGGGATTTCTGCTTAAATGCTTCAATCTTTGCTTCACGCTGTATTCGTTTAAATGTATCGCTTAATGTCTCGTTGGAGGGGATTTCCAGTTTGCTTTCTACGAATACTGTCTTACTGTAGAAAATGATTACTACTGTATTATCTAATGCTTCTAAATGCCCGGATAAGAGTACACCTAATTGGGGGCAGAGAGTTCCAGTGGTTAACGTAACGGTACGGTCACCAAAATATGTAACGACCAGATTTGTGTGAGGTACTTTACTTCTAACCAATCGGTCGATACGGCGGGGACAAATAACGGGATGGGGGCGCGGGCGTACGGTTACAATAAAACAATGGGTGATCGACGGTCGCTTGAACGTCGACAATAAAAACGCGTTTTGATTTATAATACGAACGGGGGCCTCGGTTTAAGTTGCTTTCGGATAGTCGGCCGCTTGCAAATGTATAAAAAGGACGAGACGAGCGCGGAAGTCAAAACGTAAAACCACAAGGATAAGAATGATCAAATCACGCTTTGCTTCTTCTTTTATACGGCGATTCTGGCCACTCCCTGGGCGTCGCGGGAGGTCGAGCTTCTGTCCATCTTCTTCCGCCAATCGTCGTTTCCTGCTACGCTTCTTATGCTTACTTAGTTACGCCTCTCTAACGCTTTCCTGGTACTGTATGCTTTCTGTGCTTTGCTTGCTTCCTACGGTGGGCTTGGCCACACCTTTGTGCTTCTGTGCATGCTTCCTGTATCGGTTTCTCTGTATACACATGTTTTGTGGGGCCGCCGCTACCGTTACACTTGAGACTACTGTCTGGCGGGGCTTCTAGGTATTTTACTGTGTGCAGGTGTTGTTTACGATTTTTACGGGGGATTACGGTAGCTGTGGAATGTGTAGTTTAGTGTAGGTTCTAGGGGAACAGCTGCCGTTTGGGCAAATTAATTAGGGCATCTTAATTGGGCTACCGGGGTGTGAACGGATCAAAATAAAGTACTTCACGTAATTTTGTAGGAATGTTTGGGTGTGAATCCCAGACATCCTTGAGACGATAAAATGTGAAAATTAATAATATTTAATAAATGTCTATCACATACAGTATGCTACATATTTACAGTACTGCTTTAGCAGGTACGTTACAAACTGCTATGTTTGACGCTCAGACCAAAAAATTATTTTATTGATTGCAGTAATAAGCTCAAGATTTTTCCGTGTTACACTTATTTTCATTGAATCACTGCGCCAATCATTTTAAAATGAATGAATAATTATTAATTTCACAATAGGCATTTCTGAATTCAGGTGAAGTTTGGAAGGTAGCAATTGAAGTCGGTCTTTCGTCACACAATGTGCTTTTTTAATTTTAGCTTGCTCTATCAAATGTCAATAGTTACATAACCGTTACTTCTATTGCTTTGCACATACGTGTAAATTTTTAGGCGCATGGAGGAACGGTAGTGTCGCATTACTTCTTTTGCTGGAGCCAAATTTACACTTTGAGCTATTCCAAAAATTTGAGGCCTACATTTTATTTAAAAAAGTATTTGAAAGACAAGATTAGAAGAGAAATCTTCTGTTGATGTTTGGCAACAGACTTTTTTGAATGGAGCAAGTTCCGCGTACAAAATTAGAAAGTGAAAGACCCATACATAACGTTAACGTGCATGTACTGATCCTAATAACGTTCGTCATCCTTCATTCTCGTTTATGCCTCAGCTACACTCACAAAGTCATATTTCTGGAAAATTTTACTTATCATTAAAAGTTGATCTTAAGAAAATTTCACGCAGAGTTCAGTTATTTTCTCGTCAAAATAACGTATATTCTCGAAAAAGACTGCCACTCTAAAGTTACTTCACTTTCATCTTATAATAAGCTGGCATTCAGCACCTACTTGAACTGTGTAATAGAGTAAGTTCAAATTCTGCTTCCATACAGAACAATGACATTCAGAGCGTTTGTCGACCGGATTTTGGACACAATTACCGATGGAGAAATTGAAATACTTCAAACTACATTCCAGGATTTGTTGTCCACGGATATGAAGAAGATCGGAATGGACAGCTTTTTAGTGTAAGAAACGTTCAGCAATAAGTGACTAATAATGCTACATTTGGGCATGGTAGGCTTCAAATTTTAGCCAATGAGTTTAGAATGGGACCATATGCAGAATTTTTGACAATGGAGTATTAGCTGGTCGTCTGACTTACCAGAAGAACTACTTCTAGCTTCGAATGTAATGTTCAACATTGAGATGCGTCGCACGAAAATCCAAGATGTATGAGCTTTTCCATGTTCAACTTTTTTCAAGTACTTTGAACTATCACAGAAGGCGCGATAGCGTCAACCTATAATATACTTGGCCCCCTAAAATCTGAATAACCCCCTAGAGCAAAAACGGTTTTAGACAGTGAATGAGGTTTTTTGCATAATATCCGCCATATGGACAGACATGGGGGTGGCAAAGGTGATTGTGCAAATGAGACATCGTGGGGTGCCAAAAACATGCAAAAAACGCCCAAGTTGCCGCAGGTTTCTCAATTGGTATGCATCCCTGGACCTTGATACTTTTGCCCGTGCATCATCAAGTGTCCATTCCATTTGTTTTTTTTATTTTTTGAAAATATTGATTTCGTCAAATCATATGAGTGACCAAAGTTCGAGAAAATCCCCTTCGTTTGGGTTTAAAAAAATCTTTTTTTGTCAAACAGATGTTAGTGATCCATGAGAGTAATAGCAGGAAGATTACCATTAGAGATGTAGCTGCTCCGGCTCGGCTCTGCCTTGACTCTGCCCCCGGTTCTGTCACGGCTGCGCCCCTAATTTTTTGGGGAATTTTTCATAAAAAAGTAATTTTTAGGTAAAATCAATGATTTTTGAAATTTTTTGGGAAAACGGGTATGGACCGTGTCAAATCTAATGGGCATACTCAAACAGTGTGCAAAAATTTTTCTGGGGATTTTTGACAAGAAAAGCATTTTTGGGTAAAATCAACGATTTTTGTAAATTTTTGGGAAAACGGATATTGACCATGTTGAATCTAATGGGCTTACTCCCACAGTGTGGAAAAATTTTTTTGAGGATTTTTGCGAGAAAAGTGAGAATTCATACCATTAAGATTAATTTTATTGTTTCTTTGATGTTAAGATGACGAAATTTAAAACTTCAATGCGCTTGTGGTTTTCATGCATGGTTGAGGTCCACTAATAAGAGGTGGACTAGCTTGTAAGAAAATTCTCCGATGAGACTGAAAAAAGAAGAGTATACTTGCTTGGATAGTTGCCAACCTAGAAAAAGGAGTGGACTAGATTTTTGAGAACGTGGGTTGAAGTTGGAAAAAGTTAACTTTTGTAATATTGAATTTTCATTCTTTCTCATCAAAAAAATTTCCATGTTTCTGAAGAAGTATATTCTGCAGTTGAGTGCATCGACAGACTTTCCAACCATGCATGTACATCTCCGAAATTTTGAAGAGGGTACAGGGGTTAGATCTTAGTCTCTTGCGTTTTTTGAGACGAAAAATTCAAAAAAAGTTGGCCAAAAATTTTTTTTCTTGAAAAATTTTCCAGTTTCAGAGTTCTTGGCGGTAGTTTGTACCCGCCCCCTGTCACATGTGTGCTTCCAACTGCGTTGAACTTTTTTAATTAATTTAGTGTCAATAAAACAGATCAACTGTGGGAAAGTGACACATAAAATCCCACTCAGTTTTTTGGGAAAAAGCTACTGCACAAAGTCTTCTTAGAACTAAATCGATTGGGCAGGATATATTTAATTCAGTCATTTTATGAAACATATCGTACAGAATTCGCTCTGTAAGTTTAACTGATTATAAGCTGTAAACAAATTTATTCTCTCAAGGTACTCGAAATCAAGTTGTCACAAGTGTTTGTTGAAACTACTTCATTCGTAGTTTTTTGGATTTAAACCGAAATTTGTAGAAAGGACGCTTTTTGCGGTATTGCAGACGGGAAGCAGTTTCACTGGTTTCCAAAAAGGCGTACTGATGTTGCCAGTGCGAGTAAAGTGAGGCAGAAATGGGGACCGGATTTAGCGCGCATCCCTAATATAAGCATGGCTGCATCAGGAGCTTGTTATGTCATTTTTGTATGCTTTACAATGTTGTCCCATTTGCAGATGGTGCCTATAACCAAGGCCCAGTTGCACTAACAAAAGGGCGCCTCGGTTTGATATCAGGTTTGGTATAATCTAAATGTCATCAGGATTATAGCGAGCTCAAGGTCCAGATTATACCCAGCTCGAGCTGTCGGGTCGCACTAACATTTTCGCATAATTTCTTTATCTCTAAAGCAAATTAATATAAAAATGTCTGCAATTCCCATACTCGAACTTAAACCTCAGTATTAATTAATCCTGAAGTGAGTATTGTTTGTGCATTGAAAGAAAATAATATGGACTTTGCGATTAGCTCAAACTGAGGAGCAGCAATTTAATCCCGATGTTGAGATTATCCTCATGCTGGGTTAGTGCAACCAACGTTAGGTTTCTTTATAGTTCTGAAAATGACTATAAAGTGCCTCCCTCATTATTTTTCAGCTAGAGTGAGAGGCAGGAGCTTTGAATTGGTCGGGAGTTAGAATGCTATTGGTTTACCATTTCTATACATTTGAGTGAAGTAAGCCATTGGCATCATAGCATATAATTTTCATGAAGAAAAATTCTACTGTAGTTGATGCCAGAGGAAGGATAAAATACACGATTCTGTAGAATATACTTTTCCGCAGACACAGAAAATTTTTTAATGAGAAAGGCTGAAAATTCAATATTACAAAACTGAATCCTTTCCAAATTTAACCCACGTTCTCAAAAATCTAGTCCACTCTTTTTTCTAGCTTGGCAAATCCCAGCAAGTATATTCTTCTTCTTCCTGTCCTATCGGGACATTTTCTTGTAAACTAGTTAGATTTCTGATTTCATGACATGCTTGATTTGAGGAAGGTGCAGCTGACTCTGATGAGTGCTGGTGTTTCCAGTAGAAGGGAATGTTTTGGACTAGCTTTCCACGAAAATTGTATTTTTTAGAGTTTTTAGAAAAAGATCTGTTATTAGATGCGCAATGCAAATTATAGACATAAATGCTCAGCAGATTATAGAACCACATTAAGGAATATACTGAAGAAACCACATGGCTTTCACATGATTGATGGCCATAAAGTGAGGCGCTGGAAGTTATGTATAGCCTGTTTTTCTTGAAATGCTTCTAAATAATAAAAGTGGAAAGCAAGTAGTATTTCAGACTTTCACGATTTTCTAATGAACGATATATCATACATAGTCTGGTTTTTTTAAATGCTTGTAACCGAAAAAAAGATGAAATGAAGTATACATTGCTTGTTCAATTACCGCGCGTACGCACACTGTACTGTATTACGGAAAAAAACGCGGTAATTGAAGTTATTGACGGAATTGAAGGTTATTTGTTGGGAAAAAAGTTGGAAATAAGAAAAAAATTTTCGCACACGGTTCTCATTTAATGAAAAAAATTCGGGAATCAAGATTGTGATACAATCGGTGTGCTTTAGAAAGTTCAAATCTCAAAATCCGGCGCATCGCGCCTCAGCGCTGGTAATTTGCTTGAGCTTTTTCTGGGCAGAGCGCACGCACCGGACGGAAATTATTTTTAAAAGAGTTATCGAGTTAAGTTTAGAGTTAAATCACGGTTTACAGCCGCCGGTTAACCGATTCCTGACATACAGTCAATAGCGGGACTATCTCGGCACGAAATTCTGCATGCGTACTTACTTTCAGCATTTTTGCGTTACAAGCATTTGAAAAAAACAGACTATAGGTCTGGAAATTTTTGAGCATACTGAGCTCACCTTTAACAATTTTTCGAGTGAAAAATTCTACGGTAAAAACTCTATGTAAACGATTTTGACTACAGTACCGACTTGTGTCACTTTTCTATTTGGAAGCATCTTATAAAAAACAGACTATAGTTAGTGTTTTTTGGCACCAGCAGTATAATTGAAAATATCTGACATATGGAAAATTAATTTTTTGATAACCATCAGTTTAACAACCGATTTTGCTGAGTCGCGGATGTTTCGAAAAGAAGAAAATTTTTTTACTGGCTTTCCACAAAAACTGTATTTTTCTAGATTTTTCAGACAATTTTCTGCTATTAACTGCACCTTTTATTCCAGGCTTATGTCACATTATCCGCAATACAAGCAACTATGGTCGCAATTCCGGTTCATACCCGACTCGTCGCTCATCAACGCTCCTGAACTACAAAATTTCGCCCAAATTTATATGGGAAGTTTGCAATGTGTAATCACTCAATTTTCCGACCGCCAACTTATAATCGAAACGCTGGAGAGAATCTCCAAAGCCCATTTCAACAAAAAGATCAAACGTTATCATATTGAAGTGAGTGACATAGAGAATGCAGTAAAAAAACTTTTTTGGCGATAGATCATCACCCAGTTTCTATATTTTATAGCATCTTTTACCGTGTTTTCTGGAAATCATGGAGCGTAAAAACAAGGGACCTTTGGACAATGAAGTCAAGAAGGCGTGGTCGAATCTTTTCAGTATTATAGCATCGATAGTTGAACAATACAAATAAGTGAAAAAGTCAATTTTCTGGCGTAGAATATGATCAGTTTCGTCCAGTTTTTTGTCGTGCTTTATAGGAATAAAATGACTCATATTCGCGTAAACTTACTCGTTCTCTACCAACGAATAGTTCATGCTTTTCATAGTGGTCACGATGTGGCGCTTATATTACATTATTTACTTCACAAAACTATATCAACAAACGGGAAAATATTGCTCACATAACGAGGAATGTTGTGAAATTAAAATAAAAAACAACACAGTAATCTCGATACAGAGTAAAAAAGCAATAATCAGATGACTTGCCATCAGTGCAACGTTCTTTGCACGGATCGATTGTCTTCGGAACCGTCCATGTCGCTGACAGCTGTAGATACAATTTTAAAGATTAATGCATGTTCAGAACAGCAAAGAATAAACTTTTGGGTCACATACTTGAACGTTTAGGTCTATAAACGTGGTTGTTGATTCTTCTTAACCTTTCGAACATTTCGTCCTTATCAACGCCGTCCTTACCTTTATCCTGTAAGCCTGCAAATGGAAAGTGTTCAGAAAAATAGTCGTGGCGACCATACATCAGTAAAGTGGAAAATCTGGTGGAGGTCGACCAAAATTTAACAACTCTGAATTCGTTAAAAAAGCAGAACAGGCTTTGAATCATGTTTTTTGATAGATCTCAACGAGACTTATCGACTGACGTCAAATCTGCTGGATTTTGAAGTAGAGAAACTCCTGTAATCAATCACTTTCCGTTTTTTTGCGAGGTCTGCTCCCCCAACCCACCCCTCGATTGTGACCAATGATGAATGGGGCCTTATTCTTCATACTTCCTTGATCGAAGGAATCGTTTATGTACATGGATTTCGTATTATTGGCGGCATTGTATTCTTCGTCGTCGTCTTCGTAATAATAAGGCAACGCCCTGGACTGTTCCGTATAGGGTCTACCGTACAAAAATGTGACGTCGTTGCCCGTATCTGGTTTACCGGACGGCGATTTGTCGTCCGAATTTGTGGCAGCCTTCGTGTGTTTTTGGGAATCTTTTTGGAATCTGAAATTTCGATGAGTATCGACAGTTTTTGTCATTACTGTCTCCATCTAATAGACGCAATAACACTGATTATCAGGCACAATACGCATTCAATTTTATTGAATGCCGTTGATTCAGGATGCTCACAAAAAAAAGAGAATTTCATATCACTTTGTAAGCACGCGTTTATTGACACTGAAGTCGATTCAGCCACATCTTCACTATCTGCATTCTTATCGCTGAAGGTTTCCAACCAATTATAATGACCTCAGTGCTCATTATTTTTCATTACTTGGAAATTCATCTGCTCAGAAAATTGGACAGCAAAGAAGATTGATAAAGTATGGCACTGAAGTATGGATTCATTGCTCACATCAACTATTTCATTTTATGCTAAAATTTTGCATAAAGTAACTACTAACTTTTCACATGAAACTACAATAACTACAGTACCCTTTTGATAAAAGTGTCAGCTAATCAATCGTTGCATATTTGCTATACACAAAATCTACAGTAATTAGACAGTTTAAAGTAAACCAATGCTTTTGCGGTACCTTCTTGACGTCTCATTCCCTCAAACGATGCCAGTTTAGTAGGTCAGAACATCATTCTCTAACCATCCGGCCTGTTTATGAAACCATGTATAGGCATAAAATTTCCGTCTATTTGAGTAATTCATAGACATTGGTTCGATCTGTGAAGTCAGCTATAGGCTGGTTCGAAAATTGTAGGTGTATTGATGGTGGTGTATGCAGAGCAGACCGCGCGATGGACAGCCAGGCGCACCACTGAAACAGGAAGAATAAACAACTAACCTGAAACATATCATCCAAATGACCACGACCATGACGACTAAAATAGTCACCACGCCGCCCACGCCGCCGGCTATGAATGACACCTTTTGTTGGCTTGGCTGGAAGCGAATTTCGCACTTTTCGCCTTGGAAATTTTGCTTGCATTCGCATTGGGGGACGCCGCGTGGATCTTTCTTGCACAGACCGTCATTGAGGCAAAAGTCCGAACAGGCATCCTCGCAATACGTGCCGTTGCCCCGGAAGCCCGGTTTGCACTCGCATTTGAACAGCTCGTCTGGTAAATCGATGCAAATCGAATGCCAATGACAGTTGTGCTCGTTGGTTTCGCATTGGTTGGTTGAATAACATTCAGTGGACTTTAGGGAGCCGATGTTGGCCGTCGTGTGGTCCGGGGCGCAAGGCTTGCATGCCGTTTGTAGGGGCTCGTCTTGGTAGGTACCTTTGGGGCATGACTGGCATTGTTTAGCCGACGTGATTAAAAATTGACCCGGATGACACATGGCTAAAAAAATTATGATTCTACGTCGTGTGGCCCAAACATGGTCGTAAGAGTTTGACCTCATAAAGATATAGCCTATTTTTTATAAAATGCTTCCAAATGGAAAAGTGATACAAATCAGTAATGTCGTCAAAATCGTTTACATAGAGCTCTTATTGTAAAATTTTTCACCCGAAACATTGTTAAAGGTTAGGCTAGTATGCTGACGAGTTTTCAGTCCTATATAGTATATTGTTCAGCAGCAAATCGTGAAAATCTGAAATACTACTTGCTTTCCACTTTCATTATTTAGGAGCATTTCAAGAAAAACAGACTATAGATCATCGAACCCACCCAAATAGTAACTTTTCAAGGAAGGCAAGAATTTTTACATCCAAAACCACCAAATTGAGTATCAATCGGTAGATCTAGTTGAGATCTATTCAATAACATGATTTTATTTCTGAGAAGTTCGACCTCAAAAAATAATTATACCTAAAAATCAAGTATTTCCGGTTAGTTTTGTAAGTTGAGCATCACAGTGACATTCGTTCCGTAGTTACAGTAAACCAAACTTTGAAATTTTTCAATGCTTCAGCATTTTTGGTCTGCGCACAGGATTGACGATATCTCAGGCCAGATGAGAAACTCCTTTTCAGTTGAATATTCGTCACGTTCAGAAGACTATGTTCTACAATTCAGCCGGAGAATTTTCCAAATCACACATTCTACACTTTATTCATGACATTATAAAGTATATAAAGCGATACAAGAAAATGTGCGAAGTCAATTATTGTGCCCACTGGGCACCTTCCTATCAGATGCCGCAATATTTTTTCTATGGTTCTGCAGCTAATTCATCCAACATATTACATTAAAGTTTCAATCAGAATTACATACCCTTTGCGAGCTACTTGAATTTCGACATATTGTAATTTCATACTAAATGTTATTGAATGCTGCTTGGGATACTTGACGCTTCCCAACAAAACAAATATAAAGAAAAGTTGAGTCGATGTATCCAGAGAATTTCGTTCGTCTAGCCACAATGATTGTGAACAGGGTGCCTCAAATCATAATGAAAAAATTTGAATATTCTCATCAAAATCACTGTAGTCCAATGATGCTTTGAATTCTGTTTATGAGAAAATGACGAGAGTTATTCTGATGCTTATTTCTGCTCCGAAAGCACTCAACAATCCACTATTATTTCATAAATTTTCTTATATCTAACTTGATTTGATGTCAAACAGCATCTTCTACCTTAGTTCATTTTTTCATAGCTTGTATAAAATAGGCGGCTTGGGGCACCCAAGTGGAGAGTTAATAACTGCAACACTAAACTTTCTTGCTTAGTTCATGTTATCGAAGAAAACGATTTCTCAGAATTCCATTTGGCATCTATCAGAGCTAGACAAAATATGTCGGACATGAGCAGCTACTGACATGAAGAAAAATTTTGTGGCATTCCAAGAGAAGGCGTCCTGATGATCGATTTTTTTGGAACTATTTGTCTCATTTTTAACGCTTCAACATTTCGTAAAAATTGTAAAACGCAGGATTCAACAAACTTGTTCGTACTAAATTACAGAACGTTACCATTTGCGCGTATTGAAGGTTTGATTATAAAGGGTTGTGTCTTCCCTAGGCTGGGATATCTTTGATGCCATTTACAGATCAAAAACACTGAAAAATTGAAAATTGTTAAGGTTTGGAGTACTGCAGCTATACTATTTCTGGTTTTCATGCAAAAGTGATGTCAACATGTTACTCAGTGTGATTAATTTTTTACTAGGTCAATGCAATCCACGGTCGAACTTTTCAGAAAGTGCGTTTTTGGTGCAACATCAATTTCAACTGAGTTATGGGGGCTAAAGTTTGGATAAAATTTGGTAGACCTCGGCCAGATTTCCCTTCTGCCAAGTGAAAAAAGTACATAAATGTCACACGCTTCAAACTACTTACGTATGACACATTGATCCCTGGCCACCGATCCTTCCTTCTCTGTTGTAAAGCCGGCTGGGCAGGCGACGCACGTTTTCTGCGAAACGGCCGCCTTGTAGGTGCCCTTGTCGCACGGCCGGCATTGACCAGCTTGGGTCAATTGTTGACCGTCCGGGCACTCGTCCTTGCAATCCTCGACCAAGGTGGACGTCTGAGTGACGGTGGTTTTACCCAAACCGCACGGCAAACATTCGAAGGAGCCAGGATTTGGTTGGAAGAAACCGTAGTCGCAGTCTTCGCATTTGCCGGTTTTGAGGTTGAAGAAACGGCCGGCTGCGCACGACGCTGAAAATGCGAAAAATTGAGATTGAAGATTCGAGAGCGAAAATCTTAATTTGGCCTTTTTAGGACCAAACTTTTCAAGAATATGATTAAAATTACTTTGTCTCCATCTCTGGAAGAGTTACGACCTGTCTATGTTTCATATGACTTAAAGGGTTTTCATTCGAAACCTGCAGTTTCTGAATGGTAAAATTGTTTCATTTTACTTGCAGACGTACGTCTCACAAGACAATCACTCACGTTTGCATTCAATGAGTCCTATGGCGCCGGGTCCAGCAGTGGTATATCCTGGACTACAAGGCGAACAGCTGAGCTGACCGGGTTGGGATTGATACTGGCCGATGGGGCACAACTGGCATTTGTTTGAATTAGAATCGAAATATGAACCGGGTGTGCAGGCTACTGAAAATCGAGGAAAAGCTCAGATCGAATGTATAAACACAGCATGCTTCAAACCCAAACAGGAAACATTATAAGCTCAAAAATATTCACTGACGAAAAAATTTTCACAATGGACAATCCGTCTTACCGCACTCGTCGCCAACGGCCACTTCTCCTACGGGGCACGTGTAGGAGTCGTCGAATCGTAATGAATAAACATCTGGCCGACCGTTCGGTATAACGTTGGCGAAATTGAACCCGTTTTTCAATAATATGTCATTTTGCAGGGCGTCTATTACTTTAGAAAATTCTTGAGTTTGAGCGTGGCTTAT
Organism: Romanomermis culicivorax; assembly: GCA_963922205.1. Classification (NCBI taxonomy): domain Eukaryota; kingdom Metazoa; phylum Nematoda; class Enoplea; order Mermithida; family Mermithidae; genus Romanomermis; species Romanomermis culicivorax. The sequence goes on from CAWUHX010000375.1 coordinate 137,197, forward strand.
AGGATCTTTGGCCGAGGGGAAGACAATGGAAGCCCTATAATATTCGGTCAAAGGCGGCTGTTGAGTCACGACGAGGGCTTGTCGAATGAAGCGACGGTTCTGTGGACTGGCTCTGGTAGCGCAATTGACGGTGACGTTCATACGCTCGCAAAGACCGTTTTGGCCACTAGAAAGGAAATGAGATTTTAGCGCATTGTCAATGCCACTGATGATCTTTTACAGTAAGATCTGCAGATCAGAACATGAATGCACATTATTGCACAATACTGTAGTCTTAGAAAAGCCTTGGCAGCATGAATCATCTCCCGAAATCGGCTCAGTCACATTAATATGACATGGAATATTTTCATACCCAGTCCCAATCAAGTAAAATCTGAGGAAGATAAACCAAATTTAGCACCGAAACTCGGTACAAAATGAAGGTAAACCACCTTAAATTGTTTTTGAATATATCTAAACGAGATCTATCGATTGATACTCAATTTTTTGCGTTAAAAAAATTAGTTCACTACCTGGATGAGGTCCACACTCCTCAAGATAATCACGCCGATTTATAGTCCCAGAAATTACCTTTTAACACAAATTTTCCAAACGTTATTGAGAGCATTTATACGTTGTTTGACCTTTTCTGCAAGGGTCATTCTTCCCGCTTGATTACATATAGTGGACGTTGGATAATCCAGCAGGAACTTGACCATTCTTGTCGCTGGACTAGCAGCTATATATGGATAAAAATTAACTTAATGCAAGAAATGAACACTTGGTTCAGGATACCTGAACACTGTGGATATCTAAAAACATAAGAACTCTTGGGACGTGGCTCCCATCGGCCGTCGGGACCACAGCTATAGAATTCGGGAATATTGTCTGCAAATTGCAGACCTTTTTCGCAATGCAAGGAGCATGCTTTGAATCTGAGCAAATGTGAAATTATAAAGTAGTATCGTTTAAGGCGAAAAATATGTACTTCAATCCTGCTCCCCATGATTCACAGATTTGGATGCCACCCAAAGGATCTTTGTTCGTCGGGCAAAATTCTTTGTTGACTTTGACTTTGAATGCACAATGACCAACATTGGAATCGTTATCATAAGCAGCATAGGCCACCTGAAATGTTGATCACATTTACCAAAAATGACATTAAGTCAAAAGTTGACCGTCCATCAGCGTACCAGATGATCGCCCCACGTGAAAACTTGACCAGTTTTGAGGTTATATTCAATTTTGGCTAATGGAGTTTCGCGGTCGTCAACGAAAATTGGTTCGGACCAAGACACATTGACTTCTTTCCTTTCGCTTTCGACATAGATGTCTTGCGGGCACGATTTCGCTTGTGGTGCAGACTTGTCCTTTTGTTCAGTTGTGCAAGTATTGGGGTCGACAGTTTGGGGGCAAGTGACCCAGGAACCTTAAAATGATGCTGTAGCAGACTTATCTCAACTAAAACGTAAAAAATGTACCGCATGTTGATGGAGATACTTTCTCCACTTTTCCAGATATCATATCGTAGCCCGTCCATCTCAAAGCCAAATCTTCGTAAATGTCTTGGGCCCCTTGGCAGTTCTCGACCAGGCTGGGAATATCCTGCTCGAAACTCAGTCCTTTGCTCCATACGTTGACCCGACTTATGGAACCAACGAATTTAGGTTCGTTCGGAGTTTCACTGACTGGATAACCCAGTGTGACCCATGCACTGAATAGAAACATTGGAAAACATTTCTTGTACTGGGTAGGCAAAATATTGCTAGCTTACAGTAACCAGAATAGAACTAATTTTCACATATTTTCGCATGCTCAGAATTTCCTGTATTTTCGAAAGACTAGTTTGTAGTAGCTTCACGTAAAACCATGTAATTTTGTAGTTATATGTGATTTATTTTCTAGTTCACTTCAGAAAAATTGTCGTTCGAAGTAGAGGCTCACAATCAGAAAAATCGACACATTTAGGAATACCACTAAAGAATTTTGTCCTGAATGGCAACCGTTTGATGAGATCATTATTCAATAAAAATTCGACTACAATTGGTGCTCTCAATAAAAGATGTAAAGATAAAAGAATGTAAAAACACGATGTTCCGAAAAAACGGCGCACGTAGAACTGCTACCTTACGTTAATTAGCATACTGAGGCTCCGGTTGTATAGCAAACTTGTTCTATAGTCTGTTTTTTTAAAAATGCTTTCAAATAAAAAAGTGACACAAATCAGTCCTGTCGTCACATAGAGCTCTTATCGTAAAATTTTTCACTTGAAAAGTTGCTAAAGGTGAGGTCAGTATGTTCACAAATTTCCAGTCCTATATGGCATACTGTTTATCAGAAAATCGTGAAAATCTGAAATACAACTTGCTTTCCACTTTCATTATTTGGAAGCAATTCAAGAAAAACAGACTATAGTCTTCAGAATTTCACGCATATTACAGATTGATTGGTTGAGGTAAAAAACACTCATACTTATAGATTTTCATGGAGTATTTTTAATGATTCCAGGAAAGTCAACAAATTTTCTGCGGAAGAGTTCAGTTCCGAGTGAAAATGCTCAATGAGATCCGTGAAAATTTGATTTTAACTTGCTTTAAACCAATGTCGAGTCGTTGTGTTGCTGTCTATTAAAGAACACTCCTGATAACTCAACCTCGGGCAAAATATAGCAGTGGACTACTGTGCGGGCGTATTGGTCGCTTACACTCTAGCTATAGAAATGAAATAAGGACAAAAAACTGCTTTAGATAGGCGGACAAAAACTGACCGCTCTGCTTTTGGCTGAGGTACAACAAGCTTTTTGGTGGGCCATTTTTTCGATCAGTCATTCAAAGTCTCACTTGATATCCAGTATCAGACCAGTTCCATAACCAGTGCCCGTCCAAAGTCTGACAGCGTTCCAAATCATAGAATAACTGCCATCTTGTGACCTCCACACGAAAGCCACGTGGTTGAAGTGGCCATCGTTGACTCTTTGTTGCAGGGGAAACGCCAAAAGTAGAGGCAAAGAATCTGGGAACAATTCAATACGCATTCCTTCGCTGTTAATTCTCAAAAGTTCTCTGACTTTGTTAGGATAGTTTGGCTGCCTGAAAAATTTTTCATAAATAGAAATAAGTCCTGATCATAGAAAAGAAAATCCGAGGGGTCAACCAAACATTAGTCAATAACTGTCCGGTTAGTTACGTTTTGGAATTGAGGAGTTTCTGGTGAATTCTAAAAGTTATTTAGGGTCAAACAACTATCTGGGGGAGGTCAAACAATCCCATGTCTTCCATGCTGATGTAGGACCACGGCAAAATGACTCACTGGCTATGGTAGAAAGTAAAAAAGGTTCCTCGACCGCCAACTTGCTCGAATCTAACCCACATGGCTACGGTCAATTCTTTGACATTTTTTAGTGGTGTCGGTACGGACAGTCCGGCTGACGCAGGCAAAATTGGATCATAGAATCGAATATCGTAATTATTGGTCAATGGTTTTTCACAGTTACCCCCTGTGGTATTGGAAGGACATTGACAATAGAAAGCATTCACTTGATCGATGCACCGTGCGGTTAATGGACATGGTGATGGGGTACAGTCGTCGACGTTTGTCTCGCATGTGACGCCAGTGAATCCTGTGAAAGAAGCATGCTCATCCCATGTCAGATTTTTATGTGAAAATTGTGGTTCGTGAAACTAGGTATCGTATGAGCAAGTTGCCCTTGAAAAATGCGATCAAAATTCTTTTACATGTTCTATCTTACTATTACTTGAGGTGATAGTTTCTAGATTCCATCATGACACTTAAGGCCCTGTCATATTTCACCGTGCGGTGCCGCGCGGTACCGCGTTTGAAGTATGAATAGGTTTTTGTAATTTTTGCGGCGCCGTGCGGCACCCCATCAGGTTTCAACTGAACCAATACACATTTTTTGAGAAGAGCAAAATTCAAAAGTAAAAAAGCGGCGCCGTACCGCGCCACGCGGCGAAGTATGACAAGCCACCGCGCGGTACCGCGCGGTGTCGCCTGTTAGTATGAATAGGACAACCGGTACCGCGCGGCGAAGTATGACAGGGCCTTTACTGTTTTCGCCAGTTTTCTGCATTTAGGTAGTTCTATGTAAAATATTATGTAGGCTCTATTCCCGTCTTATGTCTAGCATAAATTAAGAAACTGACGTTTGGTATACATTTGTGTGTTTAGTCAGTGTGCTTTTTTGCGTCTTCGTCCAGTGGCTTTTGTTTTCTGCGGCTTTGTTTGTTTCTTGACGTTATTTTGGTCACCCCTTATACATAAATTGTTATTCAAGTTTGTCGTGGTCCAGCTTCACCTACAATCGGTAACGATGACTCTCTTGACGTTGATAGATAGAGTTCCCCTAGAGGAACACTCTCTGTCGATCAGGGTGTTTCCAGCAGAGATCATGCACCCTACCTCATCTTCAATTCGTAGGGAAATTCGAAACGGATCAATCGTCATTAACGACCAGGGGCGGTTTTTGGATTTTACACAATACGGCAGGTCAGAGCCCCAATGGGGTTGTTTTTGATAAAATGCTTCCAAATAGAAAAATGACACAAATCAGTACTGTCGTCAAAATCGCTTACATAGATCTCTTACTGTAAAATTTTTCACTCGAAAAAATTTTAAAGGTGAGTTCAATATGCTCACAAATTTCTAGTCCGACACGATGTATTGTTTATCAGAAAATCGTGAAAATCTGGAATACTACTTGCTTCTCACTTTCATTATTTAGAAGCATTTCTAGAAAAACAGACTATAACTTATAAATCCCACACACAACGACAGACAGACATTGATTGACATGATAGCACATACCTGGGAGACACTGACACCTGTAACCATTGGGCATATCTATACAGGAACCACCATTTTTGCAAACGCCTGCTCTACAGGCATCGAGTTCATATTGACAACCAATTCCGGTGAAGTCTATAAATTGATGCAGTGATTCATTAGTTTCAAAGCAAATTTTTCAATCAAAACTACCTTTAGGACATGTGCATTCAAGCCTAGAGCCAAAATCTCCACAAACACCATTGTTTCGGCACGGATCGCCAATGCACCTGTTTGGTGCAATTTCGCAGTTTTTGCCGTCTGCTCCTGATGGACAACTGAAAAGAGCGAAGATGTTATTTACTTTCACGAAAACATGCTCCTTGGACAAAGCCAAAGTGGATACTTACACACAAAAGTAATCTTCGACAAGGTTGATGCAACTGCCTTCATTTTGGCAAGGGTGTTGTTCACATCCGCCTAATTCCACTTCGCACCGAGATCCTGTCCATCCGTGTAAACACTGGCAACTGTAACTTGCCACTCCATCGATGCAAGTGCCATTATTTTGGCATGGATCCGACAAGCATTCGTCGATTTCAGTCTGTAAAAAAGAAGCCAGAATTATTAGTGCAAAAATCAGGGGTCGGTTTCAACAAGGAAACTTAAGCTCCAGTTGAGCTGCAGCTTAAGCTGTATCTTAACCCTATATGTTATACCATTGCCGTTAAGCTGCAGCTCTGCTGTAGCTTAACTCATACGCACAAAACATATCGGGAAAGTTAAGCTGCAGCAGGGCTGCATCTTAACGAAAATGTTATAATATACAGAGCTAAGCTACGGTTCAGCTGTTGCTTAACGGGCAGCTCAGCTGGAGCTTAAGTCTCGTTGATGAGTCCGGCCCCAGAACATTATGGAAGCAAGGACAGAATTAAAGAAACTAAATCGATTGTATGTAATCACACTGCAACATTTTCATCAACAGTACTCTACTGTTTTATGACAGCAGAAAATGGAGTGAGTTGCCGAAGAATTATGATCCAAAAATAACTTACTCCACAGTATTCTCCAGTGTAACCTGGTTTGCAGACACATTTGAAATCATTTATGAGATCAATGCAAGACTGCGTTCCAATGCCACACAAGTGTTTGGTTTCACATTCGTTGATATTATGCTCACAATGCGCCCCTGAAATTTTTTTGTAAAAGCATCCCATTGTTAACTTAAAGGATTTCTGTTACCATCAAAGCCGAGTTTGCATTCACACCTGTAATTGGCACCTTCGTTGATGCAAGTGGCATTGTTTTGACAAGGTTGCGAACTACAGTAATCCACCTTGTGCTGGCATCTGATAGAAGCTACTGCGATCGATCATAAAAGTAACAATCAAAGTCAAGCTTTCCTAACCTTGCTCCCAGGTAACCTTGGGGGCATTGGCATGAATAAGTGTCGATATCATCTCTGCACGTACCGCCATTAGTACACGGATTGCTGGCGCACTCATTGACGTTCACTTCACAAGTTTCACCGATCCAGCCGCTGTCGCAAACACAGTGGTATTTGTACAAGCGGTCAACACATCGACCGTGGACGCAAGGGTTTGGTGAACACAAGTCTTGTTTCAAATGGCAACGTTTTCCTGTGAAACCTGGCGGACATTCGCATGTGAAATCATTGACAAGATCGTGACATGTAGCGTTCAAAGCGCAGGGTTTCCCCACACAGTCATCTGGAGAAAATGTGAAGGTAGCCAACATGTTACACGTCCAAAGTAGTCAAATAGCCAAACTTGCTCTCTCTCAAAATTTGTAATATATGTCAGAACTTGATGCATTCTCGTTAACTGAAAACTGGTTGGTGTTAAAGGCAAAACCATCCACTTTCGTGTTTTTTCATTAATTATTTCCTGACAAACCCAGGGAAAATCGACATAATTCATGGAGAAGCACTGCTGAAAAGTCTAGTTCTGAATGCAAAATATTTGATGAGATCGTCATTTATGAAGATTTTATGTCAATTTGATTGAGTTCTTCAGCAGCTTTCAAAAATATTGAAAATTTCAGCAATGTCATAATTCATTGCGCGGCGCTGCTTGTTCTAATCATACTTAAAAGAGGGTCGGTGCCAGATCCGCTACCTACTGCACATCCGCTATGTAGTGCACGTCCGCTACCTTAGTCAGATCTGCTACCTAGTGCATATTCGCTATTTTCCGCTGAGAAATATAAGTAAGTTTTATTCACTTTTTGCATTGAATAATGTAGGCAGGATTTCATTATGAGAAAATGCACTATGCACCTACAAATTATTAGGCCCATTTAAATTTTTTACCAATTAGATGACGCGTGTACTGTAAAAATAATGAATTTCAGTCATTTAAAATTGGGAAACATGCATTTTCAAATGATGGACATCAAAATTTTCAATTTGCCATATATTACCTGTTTTTTTCAGTGAAAGTATTACATGAATTACAAATTCCATCGTCCAAAGCATCCTATGGTTCAGCTCGTTGCTTTGGCATGTAGACACCACGCATTTGATTCTTAACATAAATTTGGTCGCTATTATGCATTGGTTGAAGTGAATGCAAGAAATGGCGTCATGGCAAATTCATTTTATGGGCCTCGGTGAGATTCAGTCGGTTACGATAACCCTCAGCAGGATTTGTTGTTCTTAGGGCAGGGTTATCCCAATGACCACATAGAAAAAGGGGAATTGACATGGATCCATGTTTGCTGAAAAAATCAGTCTTTGGTTTATTCGAGACGCATATTGTTGTTGTAGGTCTGGGGAACCGGACTGTTGCACTATCACCGAGGCTTAGCCCAAGGGATTAGTTCTAACAGGTCAGTTCAGACCAGAAGCCTCAATCTTTTCTTTCGCCTCTTAAGAAAAGACCTGCACAACACCATGTTTGCTGAAAATAATCAGTCTTTGGTTTATTCGAGACGCATATTCAATAATGGTTTTTTAAATTTTAAACTCAAAACGATAAAAAATTTGAAAAAATTGAAAAAGGTCTTTGAAAAACATAAAAACAAAATTAAACGAAAACGATATTCGCTCCACCAAAATCCATAATTGTATACTTTATGCCCTATTCAGAAGTAAAAAATCCTAAGATTTTTATCGGCGACAGTCGGCGACTCTATGGAATGAATAGGCAATCTGCAGAAAGCCCAATTCAGAAGTGAAAAAACCCTAGAATTTTTGTCGCCGACAGTCGGCGACAGTCGGGGACTGCACTTCTGAATTGGGCTTAAGAATAAGAGACTAGATTTTTCTGTCATCCGAGGTGCTTGTGTTGCCATATTGATAGGTTAATTTTATTTTTTACTCATTAGAATGTGTTTGTGTGGTCATTTTGATGGTTTTATTACTTATCTTTACTCATTAGTGACTTATCTTTCGGTGTAGTATTACATTTTTTAAACCATTTCTGCGTACTGTTCCACAAAAGCGGCAAGGAAAATATTTTTCACCACTCAGACTGCCTACCGTCATTCATTTTTCATTTTCTTTTAATCTGTTGCCCTAGGAAAACCGTTATGAAAATAATAACAAAACCTTTTTCACATTTTTTGCAATCTGGTAGCGGATCTGACTATGGTAGGGGAATTTCACTAGGTAGCGGTCGTGCACTAGGCAGGGGATGTGCAGTAAGTAGCGGATCTGCTACCCAATCCTAAAAGCCGCCCAGTTTCGCCTTGGAAGTAAGAATAAATTTTTCCAATCTTTGTGGCGCTTCAAAGTTCAACTCAAACGAAATTTCCGAACAAACCATGTGTTATAAAGCTATAATATATTGTTGTTATAACATATTGTTGCATACTATAACATCTGTATATGCAGTTCAATCATATTTTTTACACGAATTGTGATCTTGATCATACATGCGCAGCATAGAAATTCTGTGGGGATCAGCCAGTACGGGGGGGGGGGGATGGGACAGAAAAGATTTTTTTCGTTCGCTATAACGTATAGAAAACATCCAAGCAGCATATTCTTCAATCTATATTAGTCAAATATGTGAAATTATTTGCTTGGACAGCAATTTTTAAAGTTTTATTGTTACTCCTTTGGAATCAAGTATGCTTCGTCTAGAGAGATCGTTTAACTACTGAATGATTTTCATTCTTATGACGACTTTCTTTTCTCTCTAGCTCGTTTTCGTTCGTCATCTTCCTAATCATTGTTGGAGGCCAAATTTGCTGGGGTCAGCAAGAATCTGCTGGGTAGTCAATACCCCCAAATCCCCCCAAGTGCATGTTTGCTCTTGATGAGGAATTCATCCTACATTCTGAAAAATCCAAAATTGACAAGCTTCGGCCATGCACTCGGAAATTTTTCCAGTGAGCTTTTCCTGTAATGTATAGTCTGTTTTTTATAAATTTTTTTTAAAATGGCCGGAAAAGTGAATCGCCCTCAAAGTCGTTTACATTAAGCTTTTACTGTAAGATTTTTTGGCGTAAAAAATTGGTGAGGATTAGTTGAGAAGGTTCAAAAAAATTTCGATCCTATGGGATGCATCGTATAGCAAGAAATTATAGAAATACAAAATGATACTTTGCTCTCCACTTTTTTATTCAGAAGCATTCCCACTTCCCAGAAAAAGAGACTATAGGTTGTGTCGTGATTACATAATTTACAATGGAGATATGAATGTGGAAAAGTCACGATTATGCGAAGTAGGTGTAAATATAGTCTTTTTTTAAATGTTTGTAACCGAAAAAAGATGCAATAAAGTATGCATTGCTTGTTCAATTGCCGCGCGGCGCACATTATACTGTATTATGGGGAAAACCCGGCGATTGAAGTTTGACTGAATATAAATCAATTTGTTTTGAAAAGAGATGGAAATGAGAAAAAATTCTTGCACATGGTTCTCAAATAATGAAAAAAAATTTGGTAGTTGAGATCGTGATACAATTGTTGTGCCTTGGAGAGTTGAAATCTCAAAATCCGGCTCATCACGTCGCAGCGCTGGTCATTTGCTTAACTTTTCCTGCGAAGCGCGAATATTTTTTTAGCCATGCGGAATTTTTTTTGGGCATTTCTCGCACTGGACGGAAATTGTTTTTAAAGTAGTTTTCGACTTTACTCACAGTTCACCGCCGCCGGGTAATCGATTGGTAACATACAGTCAACAACGATATTATCTTAGCACGAAATTCTGCATGCGTACTTACTTTCAGCATTTTTGCGTTACAAGCATTTGAAAAAAACAGACTATACGTTTCCACGGTCTGACATTGTCTTCTCAGTAAGCCAAGTGCAATTAGCAGCTCCAAAAACTATAGAAAACGAGAGTACTTGCAAATTTTTGGAGAACAAAAGCGGCGCCGCGAGGTGAAATATGACACGCACCGCGCGGTGCCGCTTTTTAGTAAGGATAGAAACAGCGGCGCCGCGCGGTAGCACGCGGTACTGCGCGGTGAAGTATGACAAGGTCTTTAGTCTGATTTTCATTGCAGACTGTTCAATTTTCGATGATGTTAAGCATTTTTAAAGGAAGCTTACATTACAATAAGCGAATACCGCTGTACTCAATTACGAAGGAAATAAAATGAAATTGACATAAAAACCAGTGATAGAGAATGAAAGCAGCTCTGCCATTTTTTGGACCACTCTGTATACCTCTAACCTATATTAATATCGCAGTTTATTCCAGTCCAGCCGGGCAAGCAAATGCACTTGTATCTGCCTAGTTGCAGGGGGTGGCAGACGGCCCCATTTTTACACGGCGCCCGTCCACCTTCGCAGGGATTCACTGCTTCGCCGCAGCTGACGCCCGTGTATCCAGCCCTGCACAAGCATTTGACGTTACCGACGCCTGGTAAATCGTGACAAACACCACCATTAGGGCATTGGACGCCGATGCAGTCGTTGGGACCGAATTCACAGCGATGACCAGTATAATCTTGAAGAAACGTCACACGGTTGAAGAGATGAAAGTCGTTTTGATAGAAAAACTTACTCTGTTGACAAATGCACTTGAATCCGTCCAGTTCATCGACACATTGTCCGTTGTTATAGCACGGTTGTGACAAGCACGAATCGATATTATTTTCGCACAGTGTGCCAGTGAAACCGGGCAAGCACCTACATCGGGCGATGTGGTTGGCCACTTCGCATTCACCACCATTTTCACATTGAACTAGGCCGCAATCCACTGATGAAAAATATAGATTTAGAAATTGAGTATGCACAATTCCTGTGGTAAGCTTACCTGGTCTGCAGTCATCTGTGTTATTCGAAGCTGTCTTGTCGCTATAAGTGTTGTTGGGACACTCAATGCATTTATACTGTCTGGGACTAGGTTGATAGAAATTCTGTGGGCACGACGAACACGGTTGTAAACCGGTCCAAGAGAACTGCCCTGGTCCGCAAGGGTCTGTTAAAATATAATTTTATAATTTCAGATTATGCAGTTTGCTGCTAAACACATGGGAGTGTTTGTGTGGATTTTACACCACAAAAAAGTGCTTCTGTTCAAGGTTATTTCAGCAGGAAACGGTTAAATTTGTGGGTTAAATTTCAACTTCAAATTTAATTTTATATTTTGCAACATTTTCACTTTGACAACCAAGGTCAAATTTTCAGGACAAGAAAGTCAACGTTTTCGAATAAATTTACCAACAGTACCGGACAAAAGTGAAACTCAGTTTTCCATATATAAGAGTTGACTCAACCCAGGTATCAGTCGATAGATCTTGCTGAAACATACTTTCAAATCAGCTCTCTCTCTATCTTTATAAAGTTAGAAATGGTAAAAGTTTGGTAATTTGACTGACTACACATTTTCTTTTTTTTGCTACCCGATTATCACTCTTACATTTGCACATCGAAGGACCAGTGGCGCCTGTTCCCCAAGTATATGTGCCTTCGGGGCAGTTTTCGCATTGTCTGTATCCTCCTTGCTTGGGCGGACCGCTGTAGGTGTTTCTTGGACACAGCTGACAGGGCACAACTCCATTCGCACTAAACATTCCATGACCACAAACAGCTGGAAATAGAAATTGTCAGAGCCAATGAGAACGTGTTAAAATCTACTTGCTCACCCATGCAGTCGTCCACCTTTTGGCTACCCTTATGGACAGTGAAACTATTTTCGGGACACGTTTTGCAAATAGTGGCGCCAGGTTTGTCTTGGTACGTTCCTTCAGGACACAGGTTGCAGGTGTTGTTGTTCGAAAATGTGCCTTTCGGGCAAGGAACTTAATGATAAACCAAGTTCTTACAACTGCTTCTACTACTGAATACAGTATATTATTTACGGCATTCAGGTAGAGCGTGCAGGTTTTTGCGTAAAATTTCACCAGGTGCGCAACCAAAACCTTGAGTCACAGAAGTTACTGTGGCGTTAAGTATGGGGCACGAAACCGATTGTGTAGCAATTGTGTTCCCATCCAAATAAAGCATAGGAGTAACCGGCTTAGAAGCGCCCGGAAATCTAAGGTCGAAAATTGTCTTCAATGTTAAACCGCAAAGTTCGTAGAAAACATCTTGCAGTACAGTGGGCAAAATTTGTACGGTGTAATTGGCAGTGACCTGAAAAAAATTGTTATCCATCGAAAAATTGGCGGAGCAGAATTTTTAGCATTTTTTATGTTACGTTGTTTCTGTAATTGTAGAATCTGGCGTCCAGAAACCTCACGAAAACTTGGACGCTGGAGGAGCATCTTTGTGACAACGTGGTATCCAAATTATCAAATGACGTAGCTACTAAGTTCGAATAGCCTGGTAAACATTCATCCCCTACTGGAGTGGCCACAGGATAAACTACATTGACGAAAAGTTCATAACGAGCTGGTTCTTTGGCTAAAGTAAGGGTCATTCGATAGAAAGCACTGCATATCCACATTCCAGAAAGCTCACTTATTGGCACGCAAGCTGGTACAACGGGACTGGGCTGCCAACTTTTGCCCAATGCGCAAGAATAATTCTTGATTTTGTTGGATTGTTCATCAACGAATTGGAAACCCGGCGAACACTGGACGAAACAGTCCACTGCTAGACCATTAGCTTTCGTGGAGCAGATTTTTACACCGTTTTCTGGTTCAGGAAGCGACCAAGTTTTGCACGGTGCAGCTGAAAAGCACATGCTGGTTTTCAATAAAAGACTAGGACTTGATAATCAAGACTGTTCAAATAGACTCCAAAGGCCTTTTGTAGTACATCAGTTAGTCGGCCTGGAGTGTTTGAATTCTAGTTTCTTCAAAATATGCCTACAGTATACGTGCACATTCATTTATAGTAAACTTTTGTTATTTGGTGTCAATTTTTATGCCATTTCTTAAAAATTCTGTAATCTATAGTATCCAGCGTTGCAATGTAAGCTCACTGTAGAAATGTTTCGTCACAAATAGAAACTCAACGGATTTAATTGGGGACATGTGGTTTCCCAGCTATACAATCGTTAATTTTGATGATCATGAGCACAAGTACTGTTTCCAGGAATATTTGAAATTTCCTAAAATTTCCCATGGTTAAACTGCAGAAACAGCAGAAATTTGTTCTGTGAAATTCGAACATACATTATTCTGACATAGGACAGTAGAGTAATTTCGCTACACAGAAAAGCGGAACCTAAGATCAACACTGGTTTTTCTAACATATCATTCTTAGACCACATTTTTTAAATAAACAGTCCACTTACGTCGAACTACAGCTTGAAATTTGCATGAGGCTTGATTACCAAACACATCTGTTGCTGATACTGTAACAGTGATGTGACGATTCATCTTGACAATTGCTTCTTTAGGGTCAAAAGTCACCTAGAATGCAGGAAATACCCATGAAAAAAGATTTTCAAGATCTTTTTTCATTTCATTCAAGATCTTTTCAAAGGTTCACAAGATCCCATGCACAGGAAGCAGTATAAGTACCTCGCTAATGTTAGAGACATCATTAATCGTGACGTCCGTTGTGGTCTCATTGAAAAATAGTCTCAAAGACGGAACATCCTGTTCACTTTCCACATAGTAAGAATTGGGGCAGGTTATCAAAGGGGCTTGGGTGTCTGGCAACCGGAGTTTCACGACACAACGATTTTCATTGCCGGCGAAATCGTAGGCTGTATAAATAACATCGGAATCTCGAGTTATGAAATACGGTGGCTTAAAATTGGCTGGTTCACTTCGAACCTGAAAGTCAAGTTGAAAAGATTTTCAGGACAGAACTCGAAATCAAAGACTCTAGGAAAATTTACCCATGAAACGAAGCCCGAGTTGTCGGAAACTTGTGGCACCGAAAAGTCTGCAGCAGTCAGTTGGCCATTCTGATCCACAGAAACAGTGATTGGTTGCGTCGGGCAGTTGCTGAAAGTTGGAGGTTCAGTGTCGACGCATTGCGGCATAGAAGCGTTCCAACCAACCTGTAAGACAATAAAAAGACAGTAGGTCTCACTCATACATGAACGTGCGAGTTGGCAAGTTTCGATTTCATACAGTTGGATGTTATTTTTCTTTTAAAACGCAATTAAATGAGTACCAATTGATAGATCCCATTATGATCTGTTCCACGACGGATTTAAAATGGTGGACTTTTAGATGACTTTTGACGGTATTTGACATTTTGATTGATGGATAAAGTTTGGATAAATTTGGTTGACTCCCGTATGCGACTGCTTTGAATCCAGTGTCAAAAATTACCTGTAAATTTGTGGGAATGTCGACTGCAGGTGACAGAGGCGCCAAACAACCTTGCAGATCGAACTTTAAGCATGGATTTTCGTCATATTCGGTGATGCCGAACAGAATATAGCGTGCTCTGATTGGTGGATTAAGGTAAAATACGTAAATTTTGTTATGATTCCCTGGCAGCGTTTGGAATTCCTGAGCGAAAACTCATTGAAGTACGCTATACCCTAGATTATTCTATCGTCTCACCACAGGGTAAGTATCATAATTTTGGCCAAATTGATTCTTGTAGAAAATTTGTAGCCGAGTTGGGTGGCCTCTCAGAGCTCCATTTCCGGCCACACCGGCCATTCTCAAAGTGGTGATCGTGAAAATTCGCTGCAAGTCCACTGACAAGAAAATGAACGAATCGGATTGACCGCACCAGCCAGTTTGGCTCATCCGAGCTTTCTATAAAAGATGCTTGATCAGAAATTACAACAGTATGCCTAATTTTTCATTTTTACATGTGGCTCGTAACCGGGTCTGGAATTTTCAGTATTGGCAGTGAATGCGATATCTGGTATGAGACCGGAGGAAATTCCGATGTCGTCGGTGGAAATACAAGCAGCACCTAGAGAACTGGACAGATTAAAAAAGATGAACGAACTGCTCCTTTCTTATGGTTAATATTGATAAATTGACTTTCACTATGATAAGATGATCAGCAAAAACAGATGAAATCAGGAGCGAATTTATGTATGCTAGTTAGAATGAGGACCATTGTGCAGTCGTAGATCAAATTTTGAATATAGCTACCCTGGCTTCAGATAAAATGTATTCTGATCTATCTCAGTAGTAAATGGTTTGTATAAAAGTTTGATGACTGAACACTTCGTAACTATGTACACAATTTTACTGCAAAACTAGTTTTCAAAAATAAGCAAAAACGCTTTGGTAACAAGTTCATGTACAGGCATTTTGAACTTTCGTAAGGCCATTTTTTGATTGTGTTTATTGTTTTAAGATGAATTTACATCCCGCCATCGGAAAATTGGAATGGCTAGTTGGAAAGTGGACGTCGACTAATGGTCTGTGCCAATATCCCACATTTTCCAAAACTTTGTATTTTAAGGAAGAATTAGAAATATGGCCCATTGAAGGACAGCCTTGCTTATCCTTCAGGTACAATGTTGTCGCCAAATTATACAGTTAATGCTCAGCAAACTTAAGAAAAGCTGGTAGTAGATTTCCTGATGTAAAATGAGTGAATCACGTGGCTATATTTTCACGGCAAAAACGTTTTCTTCATGTTTTTTAAGAGCTGTTTGATTATTTCAGATCATCTAGTCAGGACGTCAAAAGTGGGCGTGTTTTGCATCAGACGACAGGATTTATTCAATACGATCCAAATGAGCATGGAAATTCCGCTTTGATATTAGCTCACATGAATGGTTAGTTAGAAATGGATTGATGCTTTTGAAAAGACTGATCTCTTTCAGGAATGACAGAAATATCTGAAGGCATAGTGGATCCTTTGGACAAAATTGTCGAGTTTGTGTCTCATAGAATATGTGGAACAAGTTTTGGGCCAAACACAAAGTTGGTAAGTTATACGTGTTGCAGCGCCTGACTATTCACTACAGTAAGAATAATTTTTAATGCATCTTGATGACGTCAAATTTGAATTAATTTAAATGGTTTTTTACTGAAAAACTCGTACTTTTCCGATTTCTATACCACAGGATCCTATAAATTTATAATTATTTTCTTTTCTTTGAAACGAAAATAAACTTACTTATTTGCTCATCTCTGTACTTTAGTTATAATTTGTATGGGTAAAGTTTTATTCTTCAGCTTCGCAGGGAAATTCGTTCAAGAAACCAAAACGAACTGGAACAAGTGTTATATATGCAAACAGTATGTACGCCCGAATCCGAACATTGTCGTACATTGTATAGTAAACAATAAAAGCTGGCACTAACCTAAGATGCACTTAATCGCTGGTCCTGGGAAAGGCTTGAAGCCCGACCTTTTGCACGTATATTTGGCCAACGAACCTTCCTCGACAGATTCGATTTTAACGTCACCGTCGGGCGGTCGGCCCGGATCCACGCACACAGGACCCTCGCAACGTAAATTCCCGAAATCCCACGTGCCGTCTATCTGGCACCGGACGGTTTGATCGCCACGGCTGCTGTTGCCAGCCAGTGAGTAGGGCGGCCGGCAAGAGAAAGCGAATTGGCTCCCAACTTTGAAGGCCAGAGGGTCCAAAGTGTCCAAGCCTTCATAGTTGGCGCCAGCAAGCGTGATGGGGGTGCCACAGTCCACAACTGGAGAAATGAACAGTTTTGCAGATGACAGACTAAGGCTTCTCTTCACAAAAGATCATGCCCACAACATCAACAGCAGGATAAATCTGAGGGAAGTCAGCCAAATTTCAACCAAACTTTGAAGATCCATAATCCTATCAAAAATGAGATATGTCATTTTAATTCACATATTTGAATAGATCTAAACTATACCCGCCGATTAATATCTACTTTTTGGGGCTTCGGAGGAAAAAATTCCAGCTAACCTCGAAAAATATCTATGGGATCAAATCCCACTTCAAATATGTATTATCATATCTTTCAAGCTGTACGTCCATACGCATACAATAAATCGATAACTCATGAAATTCAGTATGAGCTTTTCAAATCAATATCATTATTTAGGGACAGTTTCTGAAATAATCTTTCGTGATGACTTCTGCACGCCTTATACTTACGTGGACAAGTCGGCGGTGCTCCACTGAGCCAGTAATTCGGACCATCCGGTTGAGGGTCGTAGATGCATTGACGAAAACTGGTGAAGGGTGTCCCCAAAGCGGGTCTAGTCTGTTGTGTGCATACTATGGATACATTCTGGCCGTAACTAATTGACGCATTAGCTGGTTTGATGAACATGCCTTGATTGGTTTCGTTTTGTAGATTTTCACAATCAGCAGCTGAAAAAGCTACAGACTTGCAAAGATATTCTGATTTCTTTTGACACTATTACAACATACGAATGCATTTAGGAGCAGTTCCATTCCACTTCCCATCTGTTAAACACTGCAGCTTTGTGAATCCGATCAATTCATAACCGAATTTGCATTGAAATTCGACAATCATTGGGTAATGAAAGTTCAAGGCAGAGCTCAGCATTTCACCATTTTCTGGAGCTTCTAGTTTAGGGCAGGTTCTCGCTGAAAGACCAAAATTGGATAATCGAATTCACATTGTATGTAGAAATTCTCTTTACGAATGCAAGTCTTATTGTAGCGAACAATGTCGTCGTCTTTGAGCCCAGTTTCAGTTTGATGAACTTTCACGCCACCTTGACCATTGCGCGTGAACAAATCATAGCCTTGTTGGCAAGCACAGTCGTAGCTGCCAGGTGAATTGCGGCAAATTTGGTCACAACCGCCGTTGTTGCGTTCACATTCATTGATATCAACGCAGTTGATTTTGCGACAGCCGAAAAGCTCCAGACGGACGCAGGGCGCTGCCTCAAATTGTTCGATGACGAAAGTGATGACCCGGGCTTCGAACAAGTGTGGTATGGTGGCGACTTCAGACGGGCCACCATTAGGTGTATTGCCGTTGAAGTAGATTTTCTAAAATACGGGCATTTAGAGAGTGTATTAGGGTGTTTGACTTCGCACAAAAAGTGCCCGATGCCACCAAAATGGCTGCATTTCAGATCGAGCAGGAATTTTTGTCGTTCAAAATGCAACAAATATATTCGAAACGATGTGCTGAGGAAGTATAATCAAATCACTTACTGTTCCGTTGACGTCAGTATAGATTTTGACAGGATCCGTCACATCGCTGGCGTATTTCAAACTGAACCTGGTCGTGAACTTTTTCATGTCTTGACCGACTTTTTCCAAACGTATACGTTCAATAATGAATGGGTCGTCCAGGGTTATAGTGAAAGTATGAATCCCAGCTTTCTGACCGACAGTAGCACTATTGATTGCGCACCAACCAGTGACGGCCATATTGGACGCCGGAAATCCTTCTTTCTCGCTGCTGACCGAAATTTTCGATCCAGAAATCAGTCCAGTGCTTAAGCCTAGCGGATTCGACACTGTACATGCTGCAGAGAAAATTAATTGGTCCACAATTCCGCGAAACAACTGGTTCAGAACCAAGATTGAGTATTTATAGTCTGTTTTTTTATGAAATTCTTCCAAATAGAACAGTGACACAAATCGCTACTGTCGTCAAAATCGTCTGCATAGAGCTCTTACTGTAAAGTTTTTCACTCGAAAAACTTTTAAAGGCAACAGTAATGCTTTCCACTTTAATTATTCAGAAGCATTTCAAGAAAAACAAACTATAGTTTCATTCTATCAGCAAATTTTTTCAAAAGTACAGTCTATTTTTAATAAAATGCTCAAACATCAAAACCATTCGCAGAAGGTCTTTAAATATAAATTTTTTCTCAAAGAACTAATAAGGCTAGTCGAATGTGCTAACCAATTGCCCGTCTTATAAAGCAGATGGTTCAGCAGAAAATCGTAAAAATATAAAATAGTACTTGCTTTAAAATTTTATGATTTGCAAGCATTTCGAGAAAAATATACTATACGTAGACGATTTACTGTAACAACGTTAAATTATGGTTAGAAAATGTTTTAATTACCCAACTGCGGTTCATAGCCAGACAAACATCGGCACTGAAATCCACCAGGCATGTTTTCGCAGCGGGTTGAAGTAACTGAACAGCCAGACTGTACTTCCGCGCATTCATCAATGTCACGGCATTCGGGAGCCGAACTGAAAGTTTGATTGGCCAAACAGCGGATCGTGTCCGAGCCGACCGGTCGAAAACCGCTTCTGCAAACGACTTTGGTTGAATCCTCGTAGAAGTATTGTTTATCGGCGTTTAGAATCACGCCGTTTTTGATTTGGGGCAGATCGAAACATTGTAGTTCTATAGGAAAGATTATCAGGTGATCGAAAAAACTTGCATGCTGAACAGCTCGATATGCTCACTTTGACAGTACGGCTGGTCAGACGACCACTGCCCATTGGTCTGGCAGAGCAGTGTTGGTGTTCCAATGCGGAAATAGCCGGGATTGCATTCATAGTGATAGACTGTTCCGTATCCAGTTCCATCCCCATAGAGAAGAATTTTATGACCACTGACGAAACTTGGTAGTGCTGGGCAAGTTTTAGCCTTGCACGTTGGCGGGCTGCTCCAACGTCCTTCGTCGGAGCAGTAAATTTCTTCAATCTGCTTAGAGCTCGGGAAACTAAATCCCTGATAACACTGATATTTAGCGACGCCGCCATACGTAACATTGGTGGCCGACACGGCGAAACCATTTGGAATTTGTGGCACTGGTGAACAGTACCTGGCTGAAAAATTGAGGTTCGAGTACTTTTCTCTATCACTTGGAAATATGGAAATAACGCTCACGTTGGCAGCCAGGAATGCGATTTTCACTCCATCGTCCGCCTAGTCCGCAAATAATTTTGAAAGATGGTCCTTGACCATTGACGAATTCGTAGCCTCGCGGGCAGGAGACTGTAACTTCACTGCCGAAGCTTGTCGAGTTGCTGTTCAAAGCTATGCCGGGTGGTGCTTTCCACACTGGGCAGTCTATACAAGAAGTAGCAGTTGCAATCTGTACATGTGAAAATCTCTGTCTTGAAGGGACTCCTGAATGAAGCCATAGATGGTATCACTGGTCAATATGAACGTATGTGCAACAGGAGAGGCCTTTCGTTAGTGTTAAAAAACTCTTGAGTGGTGCCGTAAGTGCCACCACGGGCCAATGTATTGGTAGATTTGGCCATCCGATCAGTGTGAAACAAAAATGAACGGGTTCAGAATACATACTGAGAGAACCACGAGTCTAACGGATGAAATGTGCATGCGAGCACACAACATCCCTTTTTTTGAGATACCGGGGCCATAGTTCGATCACCAGCGTTGAACGGATACCAGGATGGTGCCGTAGATTTCACTATTGGCCAATTTCAGGATGGTGGGAACAACCCGACGAGGACCCTGATATGTGATATCTGACACTGGTCAAATTTGGCGAGGCAGAGAGGTAGGCCTTTCATGCGCATATGAAAAATTAAGAGATACAGAAAATATCCTCCGTATGTTTCATTCACATTCACCACAAATTAGCTCCATAAACTGGTAAAGATGGCTTACTTGTCGAAAAAGTGATGTTCCACCCCATCGCGTTACCAGTAGGATTCGACCTGAATATCAAGTAAAATCGACCACTCCGTGACGTCAAGTAGGATGGTGGTTTCATGGCTCCATTGTACCCATCTTTGGGGTGTAGGGATACGCCTTTGGCATCTATGCCATCGTATACCTGAAATTTGAATGTGATAATTTTGACAGTGAAATGTGTACAAATTATTGTTTTACTTGGAGAAAGTCGTCGGGCATAACATCAAATCTGTTGATGACCAAAGTTACAGCTTGAGTTGGAAGAGCTGGAGCGTTTGGTAACTGTTGTGAAGACTGTATAGCGTAAGTACAGATGTGACTGTTGGGGTATGGAACTTGATTGTTGCCGGCTGACGTTATAGTTCCATAGGGTTCAGTGATGACATTGTTGCAACCTATTGCACATTTTTATATAATTTTCTGAATTCAAATTCAGAGCGAGATTTACCTAGTTTATAATTCAAACTGAATCCTCTTCCGGACACTGCGTAGTTGCTGAAGAAGTAAACATATAATCGATTCTGGCTTGAAACTATTAACTGTGATCCTTCGAAAATTCCCGAATATCTGAGAATAATTGGCGAGGCAGCAGAGTCTCCATCATAAATGATGATAAAATCTTTATTTGGTTCCAGCATGACGTCCCTGACGTCGAGAGTAATTAGTTGACCTTGCGGA
The DNA here is from genome assembly GCA_963922205.1 of Romanomermis culicivorax. Lineage (NCBI taxonomy): Eukaryota > Metazoa > Nematoda > Enoplea > Mermithida > Mermithidae > Romanomermis > Romanomermis culicivorax. The sequence goes on from CAWUHX010000375.1 coordinate 158,491, forward strand.
GCTTCGATCGTCCAAATACATTCCAGTCCATTAGGATAAGGGTTCGGGTAATTTGGAGTTGTTAAAGTCTGAGTATTGCTTTGGGCACTTAGTCGACCTCCGCAGCTGACAGTGACTAAAAATTAGGATGCTCCTCGATCTGGCAGCTATAATTTCATGCTACAGGAAAAATCATCTACTCTAGTTTCTCGCTTTGAAATTTCATGTCTATACCTACAGTGATCTCTCATTGTAAACCATTGAACTTACTGATGTCAATTTTTACTTGACCTCATAAAATTTAGCAATCTTACTGTACAGGCCTTTATTGACCATGTAAACTGAACGGAATAAACCGTAAACGTCTAATTTTTGTGAGTTTTGATAATCTTGAGCAAAAGACTGTTTCAAGGAAAATGTGAAGGCTTCTAGAATTTTCGACTAGTTCGAAACTAATTCTTCATAGATAGAGAAGTCATTGAGTGTTTTTCATTCAGAGCTGGACACGTTAGTGCTTCTACCCTTCAGAATTATTGATTTTTGCGCAATCATTCGACAAACGATCCATAAAAATACTACAAAAATGAGTAGTTTTATATTAATCTATAGCTTCGAGTCTTTAAATTTTGGGATATGCATGAAATTCTAACATATAGTACTATAATAGTAAATCCAAACATCAGATCTGATTACTGTAGGTTAACACACTTTTACTAGGTAGACATTTTTGGAATTAATACTCACCTGCCCTCCACGTGACCTGAAAACCGCGAGCTTGTACATCGGCGTCGGACCGAAATTTCACCGTCACCATATTGGTCGACGATAGGAGTTTAGTTTCGGCCGGCGACAAAGTGCCTGACATCGTGGCTATGATAGCGCTGGCGTTTTCAGCCGGACCGCCGTCTAAAACGTGAACGTAATCGTGGTTTCTTTCCGTGTCGAAAAAGTCGAACTGAAAACGGAGAAAAACCGTTTTTTAAAGATTTAACCTATAAATTCTAGGTACAAATGCAGACGTGAATGCAATATGTCAACTTACTCTCAATTCAACTCTGGAATTTATAGGTCCCTCTATTATCCAGCGACAATTGGAGAGCGGTTTGTAGCTGGACGGATATCCTACTGTAGTGAATGTGCCAGATTCACCTTTGTCATACTTGAGGCACGCAGCGTTTCCTTTTGAAGCTGAAGAGAAAGCACAAAACTTCACAACATTCCAAAGAAAACATTTTCAAAAGCATGTTCAATAATTGCTGGAAGTTCCCCAAGAGCATCCCAGAAATCGTTGGCCATATAGTTAGCCATTTGGTGACCCACTCAAAATTTGTTAATAATATGGCTGTAATGGGTTAGCCTATTCTATTGGTCTGATCAAAACGGCCAATTTTTTCGGCAAGATACATATTTTCGTGGCTTTTTAGGCAAAAATTACTATTCTTTGAACCATTTTCATACCATCAAGACCAAAAGAATATTTCCTCCAACGACCGCCCTAAAATTCTGGGCAATCGATGACACCACCCAAAAAATAGTCGCTTTGTTACTTCCCAGGTTTCGGCGCTCCATTACATGTATGCATTGACCTATTTTAAATCATACATGTAACAGGGCCGAGAGGCCTGGGGGCGACTTTTTTTGGGAACCGAGGGTCACTGATTCCCAAAACTTTAGCGGGAGGGGTCTCTAAAGGAAAAAATTGATTTTTTCAACAAAAGAAAGTCCGAAAAACGGTTTAATAATTTTGTCTAAAAAACTGTAAAAAATGTATTAATGGCGCGGAGCACCGAGAAAATTGACATTTTTGATCATTTTTTGTTCAAAAATTGACATTTTCCGGTATTTTTCCAATCAAAAGTATGGGGTCCCTATGACTAGCATAGGGCTAGCCATAGAATTGAAAAATCTTGGTGGAGGGGCCGCCCAACGGCTAGCCATATGACCGACGATTTTTTTGAGGGGGGGGGCGGATTCCCATAGCACTTCCCCCCAAATTACATGTATGTTTGAAATCTGATATCAGACAACACTAAAAAATGCAAGCTATACCTGGACAATTAACTTCGTCGCTAAAATCCCCGCAGTCATCGAAACCGTCACATTTGGCACGTTCACTGATGCACCGTCCATTAAGACAAAAATGAGTTCCTGTGAAATATATAGTATTTTAACTTAATGAACTCTAGCCAAAAGCTCAAAGTGCCCCTCGACTTTTTCCTATTGTGGCCCGTCCAAATTTCAACATTCCTTCTTTTCGCAAAATTTCACAAAAATAACACTATACACAGGGATTAATGCAAAAAGCCACAGTAGAGAAACAAATTAGAATACGCGAATTATTGTCACTTTTGAAAACAGACTGTAGCTTGAATAGCTCCACAGTCTCAACTTTCAAAAGTTGAGAGACTGATCAAGGAGCATGTCTGAACTGCAACAACTGATTTACAAATGGTTTATAGGTTGTTTTTGAGCTGATTTTGAAGTTCAAAATCTTCCAAGAAATGGGTATCAATGTTGAATCAAAATTTAGGGAAATTTGAGGTGCAAAACGACATCAAAAATTTTCTAAGGTTTTTGAAACTAAATCGAGTAATCGGTATATGAACCACCGGAGTAGAAAGTGTGATATTATTTCGCACTCGCACAGTAACGTGTGGGAAAATTACTCCCTTCAGCAGATTTTCACTCAAAGTTACAGTGCACGGGGGCCAATATGAATTATGATTAATTATTTCAGCCTGGTCTCATCGTTTGGATTTATTCTGCATTTTTCTTACATCAGACGAGATAAATAGGGACTTCTCTATGTAAGAAACTGGTACTAAACGTTTCCTTGAAATGCTGTCTCACTAATTATGCAAGGTTACTGTAATTTATAGTCTTCCATGTACATTTTTTTGCCCAGACAAAATTTTTTTAAAACCCTTTAACATTCACGGTATTATTATAATTTCATTTTTATGTTGTTGTTCTTATAAATAAATTAAACGATCATTTTCCTTTTTGGAAAATTGGCCTTCCTGACGCGGCCGGCGTGCACAATCCAAGGACGCGCATTTTTGTACGATTACAGTAAACGAGATATTGAGAAGTGTCCGGTTTGCTCTTAAAATGTGCAAGTTAAAGAAATGCAATTTTCGAGACCGTCAAAAGTGTGGGGTGAAGGTCGCATTTAAACGGGTGGAAAAAACTTGTCTTCGTAAATGTGAGTCACCTGGAACGCAGGACGGCATTTGGCACACGAAAGGCAAAAGTTGGTTGCAGACGCTAAAAGACCACGTGAAATCTTCATTGCCGAATGTTTGGTTGGTGGAAGCCTGTGAAATGCATTGTCCAACTTTCAGTAAATAGATGGCCACATTCATATATATATATATATATTTCGGAATGTTATGGCATGGGTGTTGATCCCATGAAGCTTTTGACCCCATATAAAATTTTGACTGATCATCAGCAGATTTCTCTATAATATCAATTTAATCAGACCTCAGCAAGTTTCCTCGAGTTTTTAGGTAGAGTATGGAGTTTTCAAGAGAATAGATGACTGACCATTGCAAAAAGTGAGACCAGAATCTATAAATGGCTTTAGGATGATAGAAAAAGTCCGCCCACCCTCTGTAACCTAACCCCACATAGGAGAGAGGTTTGAGTACCTTACCAAAAGAGGTATTAGTGACTTTTCGAGGGCGAGCAGGAATATTTTTCTTCCAAAATACAAAAATTGGGTATCAATCGGCAGAACTTCTTGGGACCTATTGAAAAAGACTTAAAATCATTAGAATCATTAGGAAGAAGCAGTACCGTAATTTTAAGGTGGAGTTATGAGGAGTTAAAGTTTGGTTCACATCACCAAGATTTTCTTTGCTGTCGATGTACGGGCCTGATCCCGCGCAGATTCTAGCTGCTGAACACATATGGCCACTTTACAACTTACCATGACGCAACTGCCTTTGCCAACGTCTGGTTGCCCGAAATCCCAAAATCCGGCGTATTTGGAGACTACGGTACCATCGGACCACAAATAACTTGAAGTAGTATTTTGGCTGTTTTGATTCAGCAGACCTGGATTTCACGAAAAAATTATATCCATGATCAAAATTTCACATCAAATATGGGTCCGATTTACCAATCCAGTATTGAGATAAGCCCAATGATTTTAGATGATTTCTGGCCAATTTTCCAACAAATTTGTTTTCGCCACTATCTTCTATCTTGACTAATTGGCTCCCGTATCTAGAATATTGAATCTAGTAGCCCATTTTCAGTTGAGGAAAAATGAATTACCTGTTACAGACTACTAAAGCTTGAGGCCAGGACCTTTGCAAAGGATAAACTTTATAACAGTTTGGAGCCTTCAGATCCCATCCTAAAGTAAATATTGAAAAATAATTCTTGATCCTTGAGGCGAATTCACAAATTTCATGGTGTACCATCTGGACATTGGAAAGTTATATCTTTCTGGACGTATTTTGTCTTTGGTATTGGTAATTCTTCTTCTGTATTGGGTAACAATGTTTCCTGAAAAAAGGAATACATTTTTAGCCTTTTTCATACAGTAAAATCAAAATCTGAAAAAACCAAACCTTCATAGTTGTGAAGCAAAAAAGTGCAATCAAGAACGAATAATTCTGAATTGGGCAAATCTTTGTGTTCGGTGAAAATGTCAACAATGTCTTTTGTTATATTTGGGTTTAAAAAATTCTAATTCGTGGAAGTTTTGATTGATGAGCAACTTTTAGTGAAATGATCATGCTGATCCGGTGAATTTTACATATACACGCAAATTTCATGTTCATGTATACGTGTGTCAACTATCAATTTTTGTAACAAGTCATTCTTCCGTAAATTAAGAGTTTTGAGACTTTTGAATCACCTGGCACCGAATTTTCACAGTCTTTCCTTCTATATGTTCCTCACAAAGTGATAAGCAGTTAAATTTTGTGATATTTCCAACAGTGCTTGCTGAACCAGAATTCTGCTCATTTTATTTTGAAATCTATTCAAAGTCATACAACAAGCTTACGTCTTGTGCAGTGGTAGTGTAAAAATATGATCCGACGATTAAGCATCCCAAAGCGAAAAATCTTCCGTCCCTCCAGCGTACCATTGGACGGTATTTTATGCAAATTTTCTGAAAATACGATAAAAAACTTTGTAAAAAGCGGATTATTGGCAGCCCAATTTGGAAAGAAAATTAGAAAAGTTCGGATGCACTTTCGCTATAAACGTTTCACTATACTATTGTATTACAGGCAACAAAATGGGCCTTGATGTCAAGAAACAAAGTGTCAAAGACCCCGGCTTCGGTTTGATGTACCATACGAAAATTATATACAAAAATATCTTGGACCTTCCTGCATTTTTGTAGTATATAGTAGTATATGCAAATTTTTCATTAATACGTCTTCCAAAAGTCGTCTTTGTACCTTTGTACCGTAAAATCCGGTACTCTCCAAGATTATTCTAACACTGCAATGGGGAAGGTAAAATATTGGCCAGTTCTTGCTGGCTTAGTATACTAAACTTTTCCCTATCCAAGTAGTTCTTGAAACTATTAATTTTGCGTACAAACGATAAACAAAACATTTTAATGGTCGAAAGAAAACAGAATGCTGAAGTCAAAAAAGAAAATTGTCGGCGACGTGCCGGGTCAGACGATGGAGCAGAAAAATGGCGGAATCAGGCCGCATGAGTAATTATTGCTCAGAGGAAAAAGTGGGATATAACCGGAAAGGTGTGGAAGTTGACCTAATTTTCACAAGTCTATACAGAATTTGGCACAAAAGTGTGTACGGCAACGGAGCACACACTTTTGGATAAAATCTTGACAATGCAGCTGAATTCATCCAACAATCTTGAATCTCAGCCGTTTGTTATATTTGTAAAGTGTGCGGGTACTCCACTGTGCTGTCCGAAATTGCTTGCTAGTGTAAGCCGAGGTGCAGCAAGGATAAATTTTATGGTGGTAGTTCCAGAAGGTTCTGACATTAACATATGGATTCTCAGTTTAACACTGGTTCTTAGTTCTTTGTCGAAGCTAAGGCTCACAAATCGTTTGAAGAAGAATAATCTGGAGCTCTAGGAATTTAACCCAAATTGTTAAACTGTTGGTTTTCCAATTTGAGTTACCAAGAGCAAGGACAAATTGAGGTTATAGCTTTTTTATTTAAGACACGATTTCTGGTAGGGTTCAACTTCCTTGCGATAAGTAAAAAATTAAACCCAGCTGAAAATCACATATGTGCTGTAACTTGATGCGTTAAGAACGAAAATGGTGTTCATTACATCTGTACGTCAAAACTCGCATAGCTACGGTAAGACAAAAATTCTTGCTCATTGGTTCCAAAATAATATCATCAGAAAATTCTTGCAACAAACGAGATACAAATATTTTTGCCGTTCAATTTTTACGGGCCATTTTCTCAAAATCAGCAGAGCTGACATGCCGATACGGTTCCGTGCAAATCTCGACTCACATAACAGTACACAGTATGCCTTTTAGTCATTCTTCCTTGAAAATTTGTAAATTTTTTACCCAGAGTCTGGCAATACTTTTGAATGAACATTTTTGGCAGTTCGATTTTAGATGCAAATTCAGATAGATCTCTGTCAGACAATACGAAAATATGCATGAGCAAAGTAAACCCAAAGTAGAAGACGAATCCGAAATTGTAAATCAGGTGTAAATACGTTCCTTGACGTTCCAAGAAGCATGATACTGAAGGATCGTGCATTTATATTTTAAAAAACATAAAGTTTATCTAAAAAGGAATCATGTTGATTCAAAAAAAGTCATCTTGATTCTGAAATAGATATCAAAAGGCGTGACTAATCGAAATTAAAATTTTTGAAACGTACCAATCAGAAGTTGCTCAGCCTCCTACATACTATGCACATAGAAAATGATTTTCGATGCAGCGGAACGCCGGACGACAGGGCGCCGTCACTTGATATATTTAGGGGACCCGATGCTATTTTCTTAAGGGACTCTCCCAATGCAGATTTAGTTTTTTGATATAAAAAATATGTTTTCTAAAATTTTCCAGGGAACGTCAAAAAGCGTTTTTCACCCGAAATGCAAGTAAATATCGAAAATAACGACATCTTTTTTTCTGGTCGGAGAAGGTCGAGAATGGAGGATAACAAACGAAGTAAAAAAATTCAAAAATTACTTCATTTTGGGAAAAAACGCGCACTTTTGACGTAGTTCTTGAACATCTTGAAAAATATAACTTCGTATAAAAAAATTGTTTGCTTATTGGATTCCCACGCAGAATAACATTCCCATAAACCTAGCGGCGGCGCGCTCCTTTTTTGAAAATCATTTCTGATGGTGTCGTGATAACATGTCAGAGACGGAGCGAAACTTCTGATTGGCTCATTCCAAAAATTTTCAATCAATTTGATTTGTCACCTATCTTGATTTTTTTTGAATCAAGATGCAAATTGATCACTTTTTTAAAGGATGCACTTGATTACATTTTTTGGAAATCAATACACAGGGTGTTCCAGCTAAATATCACCGGTTTTGTTCTTTTGTAAACATAACAATTTTAAAGCAATCTTGATGAAACTTTACACAAACATAGCATACAAATACAAGATTTTTTGTAAAAGTTTCGTAGCTCTTGCTCATTTATTTTATATTTTATGATAAATTGGCTATGTCCTATTCTTTATCTAAACGTGCAAAAGTAGCCGTATGGTATGAGTGAACCCAAGCATAGTTATGGTTCAGAGAAAATTTCGTACTGAGTCTGGCCGCGATCCTTTTTATAAAAACAGCATTCGCAAGCACCGTAGAAATCTTACGGAAACGGTACCAGTTACAGATGCGAAAAGAAATCAAGCTGTTCAATGCATTCCGAAGAAAATGTTGAATGGGTTCAGCAGCATTTTATCGAAAATCCACACTCATCAATTTGTCGAGCATGCCCTCTTGATTAATTTGGGTACAATTTGAGTACAATCTTAAAGGATCTTAAATGGCATCTATATAAGATACAGATTCTTCAAAAAGTTTACCAACAAAGATTATTCAAAAAATTACAGTGAACACCTTCACCAAATAATTGAAAATGGTGGTGATCACGTTTAAAATTATAATTATTGACCTAGTTCATATAATGAGATGAAGATAGGTAAGAATAAATTTTAATGCCTAGGGATGATGCCTGTAAAGTTTAATCATTTATTGATCAGTATTGACTGAATGGCAGGAAAACTAAATCAGTGATACTTAGATGGAACACCCTGTATATTTGATTTCTTTTTTCGGAGTCAAGTTGCAACTTGATTTCTCTTGAGTGAATTATTGAAATTACGTGAACGACTTTAACTTACTTTCTTTCATCGACATCTTGATTTTTGTGATGCAAAACTTGATTTACGGAATGTGATTTTTGATGATAGGATCTTTACTAGTCGAAGACAAAAGAAAGCAAATATAAAAATCTAGAGAGTATTACGGTGAAAAAATAAAAAAATTTTTAAGACCGAACAAAAGTAAAAAGAAAATACAAAAAGATAGTGAGAAAAAATAACTAGAAATTGGACAAGGTTAAAAAACGGAAATAAAACAGAACGAAAGTTTCAACGTAATGTAAGTTCGATATGAACAAACTACAGTAAAGACGAGTTCGATTAGTCTAGGAAGCGCAGGTTACAAAGTGTAACGAACTAACACGCTCCCAGAATTTGGAAAAATTGATTTTCATAATTTTGTTCTTAAAACATTGCAGACTGGAAGAATTGACAGCATCTGAAGGAAGGTTACTCCTTATATTGATATGACTGTTACAAAAATCATATAATCTCAAATTCGTTTTTGCTTTGCCAGTCATAAGCTTGAAGATATGTTGGCGACGTGTGTTTTCATTAAGAGTTTAGCATAAAGAAATCATTTCTGGCAATTCAAGTGTGATCTCTCATAATTTTATACATTAAAGAACGAGCAGCTATTAATCTACGGGTTTCAAGTCGTTCTTGATAAAGAGCTTTTAGACGTTCCTCAGAGAGGCTAGAGTTTTTACTAAATAATCTCTTGGTAAACTTCCGTTGTACATTTTCAATCAGCTGAATTTCGTTCATATGAAAAGGATTCCACACGGTGGAGCAGTACTCAAGTATAGGTCTAAAATATGTATTGAAGGCTTTAATTAGAACTGATTTATTTCTCGAAGTAAAAGCTTTCAGGATCAAGGAACTCCGTTGATGAGCTCTGTTCACAATTGAGTTGATATGATTTTTGAAAGATAAATTGTTAGAAATAATCACGCCAAGATCTTTTACAATTTGCTCTTCATGGGGTAAATATCGGCTATCCAACTGATAACTATGTATAGGATTAGAATAACCAAGGTGCAGTACTTTACTTTTATCAGGAGAGATATCAAGCTGCCAGACAGCAGACCAGGTTGAAATTCTATCAAGATCTGCTTGGAGAATATGATTATTCTGCGAGTTCCAAACATAGTTTTCAAGCATGGCGTTTGTTTTTGTTGTTACGACGAAGAAATCAAGTGATACTTTTTTAATTCCGTACATAGGGTTCAATGTGACCAAAAAACACAAAAATAGACATTTGCTATTTTACGGCATTGAAAACATAGTCTAAAAAACTAAAAAGCACTTTTGTAAGAACTTCCAAAGATGGATTTCTCCGACTATGTTTTTCGGTTTCTTTGGTTATTCTAATCAAGAAAATGAATTCAATGTGAAAGCCAATATATCAACATGCGATACAAAAAAACTAAAAATATAAATTTTGCACTCAAAATGATAAAATTTTGAACCTCATTGACATTAGAATTAAGTCACACAGCCCATATTTATTTCCATATTCCTTTCCAATTTTAGAGTTGATTTTTAACTAAATCAATTATGTCAATGTCTCTTTTCGATGACGTGCATCGAGGGTTGTGTGCTGCTGTGAGACCTCCTACTCGACTGTTATTTATACAGAAAAACAGATGACTTTTCGAACAGTTGGAATAAGTCAACAAGCAAATCAGGATATTTATTTTTAAATGGTACGATCAACGTAATGACCCAAAAATCCGGCCAACAATCTCAGTTTATCGTTCCTTTTCCAATCTTTGGCGCTTTTATCCAAACAGATCATCAAAACTGGCACGAACAACAATCCGTGCAAAAAACCCGCACACACGATCAACGTTATTGTCTTGAAAAACAACCTGACCATATAAGATTTGACTAACAATAAAGGCAAAACGCCCAAAAAAGTAGATAAACCGCCTTGGACGATGGGCCAACCGACCAGACCCATGGTGACGCACAGCTTTTGTTCGGGCGTCAAACGTTTGTCCGTCATTTGGTAGCAATAGCATACCCTGGCCGTATAATAGATTGAGAAACCGATGGTCATCAAGATACAGGCCACGGTGATCGGGTCGATGTCGGCCTGGAAGACTTGAAGAAAGCCGATGACCCCTATGTCCACCGAGATAAAAGAAATGGTGATGAAGAAGACGCTGGCCAAATCGGGCATGAGCAAGGCGGTCACAAGGGCCATGCAAATGACGGCTATGCCCGTTGTTTCGGCGTTGGTAGGGGCCAAAGTGCGCCATTGGTCGTAATAGGGGTTGAGGTTCGTATGGTCGAAAACTAGGGCATTTAGGGAGTTGAATTTTTCGCACACTTTCCTCCATGTCATCATCAAATCCACTCTTTTTTCCCATGTATCCACATTTTTGTTGAAATATAATCGAAATTTGAACTTTTCGATCATCGGATCGCCGTTTTTATTAGCCGTTTTGAATCTAAAATCAGAATAATATTGTTTCCAGTCGCCGGTGGACAAAAATTTCGGAATATCTATGTAGAATTCTTCGACGTAATCGTCGCAATCATACGTAAAACACAAAAAATCTAAATAGTCCCTGAACCAGAGGTTCGTTGTTTTCGGACCGGCCGAATATTCCGTACTTTCTAAAGCGTCCAAAAAATCCAACATCAATTTCCTGGACGTCTGATTCCTGAAATCTGGTGGCTCGAGCACGAAGGCGTGTCCGATCACCGAATTGGCCACGACGTATTTTTCCCCAAATTTCAAAGCTGGCAGCAATTCCGAATCGTCGACGATCAATTTTTCCGGTTTAATGTAGACAATTATTTGACAAGCCCGGTAAAGCGAAAAGAGTAAATATACGACGGAGATCAACATCGTGGAAATTTTCGTTTTTCGTCGGCACAAAAATCGCGACCAAGTGTGGCGGAAAAAATTGTGGGCCCAATGATCGTATTCCTGCATTTTGGAATTGGGTAAATGGCAAGAGTGATCTTTGTTCTTGGATTTCACCGACTTTTTATCATTATTGGGATAAGATGTCAAATGCATTTTACTGTAGCTTTCGGGGAGTATATACTGTAGTCGTTTGACGACATATCGATCATAACAGCGACCATTCTTTTCCAGATCGCCACTGTAAGCCAGTACGGCAGCAAAAAACGTTACTTGATAGGCAAATCTGTAAGAATGAAAGTTCCTCTTGAGCTTTGTTCCAAATATACCATATGGATGAAAGCTGGAGAACTCTGCAGTTTTCAAGTTACCTGTGCCGAAGACTTGGAATGCCCTGTAGTTGAAATGCGGTACAATGCAGTGCTTAGGAAATAACACAGTGAAACAGTTCGTACTAATTACTCCAACAGTTTTAGCTTTCTGGAAGAAGCCAATCAGATTTTTACTAAGCTTTGATGGCCCATAACTTCGTCAAAATAACGCTGAAACAATTCCCGTTATATTCTTGAATAATGGTTTCATTTTCGAAAAGAAGAATATCCTCTCATTTTGAAAAGGCCTATTCTATATAACGTATTAAAAGAAATTTCACTCTGAAAATGTCTATTCTGTATGAAGTATCAATAAATTTATTGAAAATATAGCTGTAGGGTAATTTCCTCGGTTTTCTTTGCCTTTTCGTTTTTCCGTTCTCTGAGAAATCATTCAATTACGTGTACACCATGCTCCAAATTTCTAAACAACAATTCTGGTTTTTATTTCTTCATTAATCTTCATTCACCATTTTTTCTCTTTTTCACACATATTTACGTTTTCATATTTTTACATGTTGTTTGTCCTATTTTTTGTTATCTGATCTTTTAGAACCTAAATTATGATTTACATTGCTGAAACTTCAAATGCTATCATACATCAGCTGCACGGAAAATTTTGGAGGTCAAACCAAATTTTAGCTAAACCTTTACCCACTGAAAGCTCCGTCAATAGGGAAAGTCATTTTAAATCATGTTTTTGAATAAATACCTATTTCGGTCGGGTCGAACACTTCACATGAGTGAGGTCATCCCCAAAACCTGCACGCCAATGTGATTGCAATTTTGATTCATGCATGACGTAAAAACTTCATGAATACAAAAAAAACATACAAATCAAAAATGATGATAAAAATGTAAAAAAAATTATGAGATCCTTTTTGAATTACTGACAACAGGCACAGGGCCTTCCGAGCATAAAAAGAAGTCCTTGGTAACACAAAAAAGTCATAACTTGTTTCAAAAAAACATTTACGAGGTTAGATTCAGAATTTGACGCTTACCTTAAACCCAGTGTGATTGCTGTAAAAAGGCAGAACTTGGACACTGCCGGCGTATCTATCAACATTCCTATGGAAAAGCACAAAACGTCTGTTATAGATGTGATGGCCAATGACGGACACGCCTCGGCGAAAGCCACGCCCAGTCTTTTGTAAGCAGGATCTTTGCGATTGGTGTGGTGCCACGAAGACAAGAGCAAAAAATCGTTGTCGATGCCCACGCACATGGTTATGAAGGGCGTTATACTGATCATGACATTGAAATAAACTCCACAAATGTACATAAAGCCGAAACTGGTCAACAAAGCCATGCCGATTGTACAAACGCCGATCAGGGCCGCGCAGGCACTAATTACCACGTTCTCTTTTTCTAAAGACGAAATCATAGAAAATATGGTGACGAAAAAAACGGTCAGAGTCAAATATGGCAACGTGTATCGTTTAGTTTTGACTAATTCTTCTTGTATCAGTTCTTCGAAAATGGGTAGAAATTTCAAGTCGTGGTAGCCGTTCATCGAATGGAAATAGTCGGCCAATTGGTGCATGCATTTTTTTGTCGCTCGGATCATGGTTTCATTGATTTCAAATTGGAATTCGAGAACCAGAAAAACGGTCTTGGCTTCCAATAATAAACCCGTCTGATTGTCGACCGTTGCTCCGAAAATCAGTTCGGCCCAATTTTTCATTTTTCCGTGTATGTTGACCATCGGATAAGTTAACTGGACGTCGCTGCTATTGCCCAATTTTCCGCCTGGTAAAATTTCCATCACGTCGTTGAAGTAGCGGTCCATTCGGACGCAACCGCCCACTGGGTTACAGTAATCCGGCATATATTTCAAAATTCGACCTTCTTCAATTCCTTCGCAAGTGAAATTTTCGTAGAAGTTATTCACAACTTCATACATGGCTTTCCAAGTTTTGTAGGTCATAATATTCGATTCATTTTGCAGCATAATTTGCGTATTGAACCACCAAAAATTTTGCGCTTTATCGTTTTTTTTCGAAGCCGAAATTTGTGATTCAAAATTCGTAAAATTTTGAGGGCTGGCTTCCATTCGAGAAAATTGCCGAAAAGTTTGTTGTTCGCGTCGCGAAGGAGCCCTGGCCGGTGTGAAAAGTAAAATAATGTCCAAATCGGCCGTGATCATGAAAATTGGGGCGATCATGGATAATGTTAGCAAAATGGGGACCATGAGAAAAAGTAAAGGACGCCGGCCGACAAATTCACCATACATGCGAAACGAATGTAGGGAAATTTTCTCCAATTTTGAAGAATTTGTCATTTTTTGTGAGCAAAAAAATTAGTGTTCAAGTTACAGACTCATAATAAATTTTTGGATGTCGAACAGGACCTTAATAAATGCGCGAGATTTCAACGTAGACGTGCACGTTTCACCATTTTCTACAGCATAAATATATCCAAAAATGAACAGGAGAAGTGCAAATTGAATGCCTAGAGCAGTTGATGACTAGTTTGTACAAAAAGAGATTCTACTTTATTTTACCACTGAAGTTTTTAATCAAATTCGAAACAGTGCTCGCGGCCACATTAGCGGCATGTTAGAGATTCTTTTCATAATAGTACATGTTTGTGTGCAAAATCGATGATCTGAAAAATGGGCCACGTTAGTTGTTGCGTGGTGGTATGCGTTGTCCTTAAATTACGTAATTGTGGAGAGCTGCTGACACGGAGGATGTAAATGTGTATCAGTCACTTACTGTAAAAAAGCTCCTTTATGTGACCAGCTACACACTGCAAAAGCAATGGCTCTGTGGGTACTTTACTCACATTGATGAAACAGTGGTATTCTCAAGTGAGCGATTTCCAAGTGAGCGATTCCCAAGTGAGCGATTCTGATGTGAGCCATTCCAAATCGAGTGAATTCCCAAATGAGCGAATTCTCAATTGAGCGATACCCATGTGAGTGATTCCCAATTTAGCGAATTCCCAAATGAGCGAATTCGAAATTGAGTGAATTCCCAATTGTGTGATTTCCGTGTGAGTGATTCCCAATTGTGCGAATTCTCAAATATGCGAATTCCCAATTGGACGATTTCAAACAAGCGATAGAGAATTTAAATTTTCCTTCTTTACCTTATATTTTTCATTGAACGTATTTCTTTTTTCTTTCGTTTTCTGTGTGTATTGCTCATGTTTTCGCTGGCGCTATGCCGTTAGGACGCAAGACATTAGGACGCAGGGACATTAGGACGCAGGACATTGGGACGCAAGACATTAGGACGCAAAGACATTAGGACGCAGGACATTAGGACGCAAGAACATTAGGACGCAGGACATTAGAACGCAAGGACATTAGGACGCAAAGACACTAGGACGCAGGACTTTTAACATCCGAGGACGTTAAAACATATAATCGTGTAACAAAATAATCGAATTTATTGCCGCATGGAAATTTTTCCCAGCATTAATTTTATTATATGAAAGATATGTGTTAATAATGTACTATTTCGTGTTCATAATTTCATTTTTTCAAATGAGAGAAAGTGACACTCAAGAAAAATCAAGCCCTTGTCTTTTCGAGATCCAGTGACACACCTGATCCATTTGCATGTCCAAATGCTAACATGAGAGAAACAAATATTAATGAATTTTTACAATTCTAGCACTTTCTGTTTTTAGAATTCTAGCACTTCGGCCAGCTAACCCCCAGATTTCAGTACCCCACCCAAATTTTGAAAATTTCAACGTATTCAAATTTTCCTGGAAATTTTTAAGAAAACAGTAACATTTTTTCGCTGAAATTAAGTAGTTAGAACTTATCCAAAAGTGATCACAATGCTCTAAAACTTCGTTTTTATAAAATGTTTCTGAGCGTGCTCTTCATTTCCAATGGTAATGAACATACATTTTCCCGAAGAGAGGGATTTTCTGGGGGTTCTGTCTGACCCCTTGTAGAACCCTGGCTGACCGTCAACAGAATCTCGGCTGATCGCCCAGAATTTCTACTTTTTTGGAAAATTTCTAACTTCAGTCAAATAAATTTCCCAACAGCTAAAAGTCATAAAATTGCCCAAAAATTTAGTAGACCGTAAGTACCATTCTATATCTATATACATAAATTCTATACAATTGTTTAAATGGGAGGCATTCAAGACTCTTCAGTTTCTTTGAACCCACTTCTAAGTGAGCCTCCAGAACAGTGAATAATACCCTTCAGACCGACTTTCACAAATTCTGGGGTTAAATTTCTGCGCCCTAATGTCCTTGCGTCCTAATGTCCTGCGTCCTAATGTCTTTGCGTCCTAATGTCCTGCGTCCTAATGTCTTTGCGTTCTAATGTCTTGCGTCCCAATGTCCTGCGCCCTAATGTCCCTGCGTCCTAATGTCAGGGTCCTAAAGTCTTGCGTCCTAGTGACGCGTCACGGTTTTCGCCACGTGTTTTTATGTTTTCATCTTTTGTCTGTGCTTTTTTCATGCTATTCCTTGTTGTCATCTAAGTTTTTCTTTTTTTGCTCATGATACATTACATCACAAGTTGTCATTTTAGGTAACCGTAGTATAATTCTGTATAATTCTTGAACATATCGGCATGCTTGAGTCTTTCATCGTTGTAAGTGTGAAAATTTTGATAAAGAATATGAACAAAAGAATGCAGAAAGAAAGAAAACATCACGAAAAAGGAAACGTCAACAAAAATGGGCACATTAAGAATATGTGAAAATAGGTGGAAAAGCATTAGAAGAAGAAAAAAACATGAAAAAAGTGACAAGAAAGAAAAAGCAAGAGAAAAAGCAGCAAGGAAGAAACAACAAATAATGTGAAAAAGAACAAAAAAAGAAAGAATCGGGAGAATAGAAAAAGGTGAAGATGAAGAAGTTAAAGCAAAAAACTAAGATGAAAAGTAAATAAGAATGAAGAAAAAATCATAAAAAATAAAATTAAATAGGAAATAGAGCGTGCCAAATTGTATGACAATTACATTGGAGACAATGCTTATTAAAAATGAAAACTTGTAATGTATTGTTTCATGAGCTAAAAAGAAAAAAGTAGATGACAAGAGAAAAGAAAATGAAAGAAAGCAGAGACAGAAGATAAAAATTCAAAAACATACACAAAATAAAACATAATTGCAACACATAGAACGAAATAAAAAAGAAATATATACAAAGAAAAATATAAGGTAAAGAAGGAAAATGTGAAGAAAATGTTATTGCATTCTCTGTTGATGGTTTGGATTCACTCAATTGAGAATTCGCTCCTTTAGGAACTCGATCAGTTGGGAATCGCTCACATGAGAATCGCTGAATTGGAAATTCGCTCACTTCGGAAATCGCTCAATTGGGAATCGCTCACATGGGAATCGCTCAATTGAGAATTCGCTCACTTGGGAATTCGCTCCACTGGGAATCACTTACATAGGAATCGCTCAATTGGGAATTCGTTCACTTGGGAATTCGCTCAATGGGGAATCGCTCACATGGGCATCGTTCAATTGAGAATTCGCTCATTTGGGAATTCGCTCAATCGGGAATCGCTCACTTGGGAATAGACCGATGAAACGCACACTATGGGCCGAATCGATGTACGAGTGCTGTTCATTTTAAAACGATCGACGCAGCGATCCCATGAAAGTAAGTTCGACATGGAAAATTGGTGAAGCTAATCATTGTAATGAATTAAAAAAATTTCTTGTCCATCAGCGGTAAATAGATGAGTTGACAATTTCCTTCCGTAACCTCTTAATAGTCAAAATTTTTCGAATAACACTCAGGTATTAGAGTTTTGTCTAAATCAAAAGTGCATAAACAAGCTAGTTTTTCTATAATTTTGGCGTTCCCATCGTCACAAGAAAATTTAGGCCCGTATTTACAATCGCGTGTTAGCGGCATGTTAGGCTGACACGGTGTTAAGTTTTGGCTAACATGGTGGTAACACGGTGCTAAGTTTTATCCCCATATATTCACAATCGCATGTTAGGATCGAAAAATGGAAAAGTTAACACGGCGTTCTAAACCTGCCCCCTACCAGTTTTAGCAGTGTGTTAGCAGTAGTCTGTTTGCTAATTTTTTCAACTGTCATGGATATTATTGACCTATTGGATCATATTGATGAGAATGAAGAAATAGTACATCATATTCGTCACTTTCGGGACAGGGCAAATCCATTTGAGGGCTACGATGATGTTACCTTTAAATCAAGATACAAATTGTCGAAAAATGGTGCCCGAGACTTGATTACGCTTCTCCAGGATCAATTAAAAAATTCTGGTCGAAATCATGCGATTCCTCTAGCACTTCAGGTTAATTCATGAAAATTAACTGCTCATCAAATGACTGTTCAAACTCAAAGATTACATACTGAAAAAAGCTGGCATTGTTGAAAAACCTTGTTGACATTGACCACAATGTTTATTTTTTTCCTGTTATATCCTTTTTTATATTAAAAAACATGCTTGAGCTTGTTCTGCCACCCTGTTACAAAAGTAAAACGGTGATAAAGAAAGTAACTCAGTGGTAACACGGTGTTGGCTAACACAGACTTAACACGCTATTGTGAATAGGAGGTGATACTTGACACGGTGTTAGCTCGATCGCCGTGTTAGTGAACACGGTGTTAAGTCCTAACACTGTGTTGACTTAACACGCAATTGTGAATGTGGGCCTTAGTGTTTTTCTAAAGTAGATAGTCTTCAATTTTGTGGAAATTGCGCGTAAAATTAAACTTACTTATACCTTTTTCGTGCATTTGTCACTTCAAAGTAAAATAGACTATATTGTCAGGCTTATGCCGCATTCATACTCCACGGCACAGCCACGAGAGTCGTGTCATACATTTTTCTAGGGATTGGGAGGGTCCTGCACTCAGTTCCACAATGCGCACTTTGGCAAGAAAGTGCCCTTTGTTTAGCAAAGTGCACTTTGCCAAAGTGCACTTTGTCATAGTCGACTTCCACAAATTATCAAAGGGACCTTTACTAAAAGGGCACCTTGCAAAGTTCCCTTTGGAAAAGGGAATTTTTAAACTTTTAGTTCCACAATGAACCCTTTGATAAAAGGGACACTTTTCAAAGTGAAAGTAAAGGGAAAGTTTCAAAGGGAGGGGGAGGGGTCCCTTTGGGATGAAAGTGAGAAATTTTTATGCGTTTTTTTTACGAAATCGTGTAATTCCTCCCTAAGTTGTTTCCCTAATTAAATCAAAACCTTATAATTTAGGATTATTTTATCAGTCGAAAGTTTTTAGATGTAAAATTTTAGACAGGGGATAAAATTCTTCAAACAACAGCTGGGCGATTCATTCGTTAATGACTGAATTACTAAATTTTAAGTATTCATTTATTTTTTAGATTACACTTTTCATCTTATAATTAATTTTAAATCAATTTACGTAAATTATGGCTGCTCGACGCATCATTAGGCAGATACTTGACGAAGAAGAAGAAAATTTACCCCGGATTAGGAAATTTAAACATTTAATAAATCCCTTCGATGGCTTATCTGATGTAGACATTAACAATCGATATAGATTTCCGGCCAACATTATTTTAGAAATGATGGATTT
Organism: Romanomermis culicivorax; assembly: GCA_963922205.1. Taxonomy (NCBI): domain Eukaryota; kingdom Metazoa; phylum Nematoda; class Enoplea; order Mermithida; family Mermithidae; genus Romanomermis; species Romanomermis culicivorax. The sequence continues at coordinate 177,565 of CAWUHX010000375.1, forward strand.
AATTAAAGACGGAATTGAAAGGCCATCAAATAGAAGCCATGCTCTACCACCTTTAATACAAGTTAGCATCACCTTGTGATATTTGGCGTCAAATTCATTTCAGCAAGTAGGCTTTGTAATATAAATATAATTAAACTAATGATTAAAAATTTTGATGATTCAAGGTCATAAAGTTTTTTTAATTAATCTAGTTTTTTCTTTACATTTTTATGTTATTGGGGACACGGTTAATATTGCAAAAAGTATGTCTTGTCTGTCAATTTGGCATTGTTTGAAGGCATTGGTACAACATCTACCCGAATTTATCAAATTTCCTACTGGTCAACAATTAATACAACAGAAACAAAAATTTTTCGAACAAGGTCGTTTTCCTAAAGTTATTGGTTTAATTGACAGTACTCATAATCGAATTATAGGGCTGGCACAATTCGAAAACATATATGTCAATCGAAAGTCCTTCCATTTTCTAAACATTCAAGGGGTTTGCGACGTCGCCGGTTATTTTACGAATTTGACCGTCATGTGGCCCGGGAGTACACACGATGCGGGTGTATTTAATGAATTGGCATTATGCCATCAATTAGAAAATGGGGAACATTTAGGTCACCTATTAGGAGATAGTGGATATGGAAGTAAAATATTTTTATTAACACCTTATCTATCACCAAAAACTCCCAAACAGGTACGCTATAATAACACTCACAAAAGAATGCGCATCTTAATCGAACAAGTGTTTGGTCAATGGAAAAGACGTTTCACTATTTTACACGGAGATTTAAGGGTCAAATACGAACATGCGCTTTTAGTTATTATTTGTTGTAGTATTTTGCACAATATTGCCGTAAAACATAGATTACCAGACTTTGAAGAAATGAATGAAGATTTAGATGATCATGAATTCCCAAATTTAAATGTTCAAAATTTACAAAATGGTTTAAGATATCGCGATATGGTTACCCACACGTTTTTTAGTGATTAAATTATAAAAAAAGTGAAAATTGACATGCTAGTTTATGATTTCTATTTGATACTTAATGTTTGGTTAAAATTTTAAATTAAACAATAATTAGTAACTTGTAAAAAAATTAAATTTACATATTTTTTCAGTGTAACAATGTTGTAACCTAGAACTTCAGTACTATTTTTATAGCAGTAAAAAACTCCTTTAACAATGGTGTCAACTATTAGTCAGTTAGGAATTAAAATAATTGATAAAGTATACATACATAAATATTTTTGTTCATGGTGTAAAGCATTAAAAAACAAAAAAAAATTGTGTAAATATAAAGTAAAAAATTCGTTTCAGTTAGTTTTTTGCTGGTGTTTGGTTTACTTTATCGATTTATTTACTAACATACTCATATATATGTACACCAAGTTTACACTTTAGGGGTGCAGACTTTTTGAGTCTTCAAAAAAATAACATAATTTTTTGTGTAAATAACCTAAAAATACCTTTATTGTTTTGAATTAGTTTTTTTCTAGTGTTGTCATAGTTTAAAATAATTTATTGATCCCTTTATCGATTGATTTTATTTCTATGTTTCGCAAACCTGACTATATAAATAATAATTGATTTTTTCCATTTTAAAATTTATTCAATTCACAACAACTTTACAAAAAAAATTTAGGGAATACAATTTTTTTAATCTTTCTTATTTACATGAAATCTAATAAAAAACATTCATTACACATTTTCACCAATTTTGGTGTCGCTGTTTACTATTCAAACGTTGGAATAATTCACCAATAATGCAGTCTCGAGTTGTATTTTCGTGGATAAGAAACCATAGTATGCCAACTTGGCTTGTGCTGCTGCTCTTAAATCTTTAATTAATTCCACCTCCGCGTCATATTTTTCTTTTGCCGCTAAATTTTTACTTAATTCCCCTTTTAAAACATCGATTGTTATTTGTTCCTTGGTAACAGAATCATTTACCCTATCCGAATCTTGAAGTTTTCTTTTTGAATTAAGACGGCTGGATGATGATGTTGGTCCTTCTAACCGTGGAACTGGCGTCAAAGCTTCATAACATATTTTGGGACTTTGTTGTTGTGCTAGTGGGGATAACACATCATCAGACGACAGATCTAAATACATTATGGCTGTAATCGGTGGAATTAAGGAGTCCAAACCACCTGGTTCACCAGAAAAAACCGGGTTTTATTTTAACCGACGAAGAGAAAAAATTAAAATATTGATAATTTTTTTCTCTTTGTCGGTTAAATCAGCAGGTGGTGGGCCGCCACTGGTAACACTAAAAGCATACAATTTCGTACAAAATCTATGATTTATGTTTTAAATTTTTTTTGGGGTTTTGGGAATTAAACATGACTTTTATTTACCCAGCTTCTTTCTTTTTTTTCCAATTTCCTTTCGGCTTTTACTCGAAATATTTTCCCAACATTTCTTAATTTGATCGATGGTTCGAGCTTGACCTGATGTTCGAAGAGCATTCACGTTACTGGCCACCTAAACATGACACAAAACTAACTTTGTAAAATTACAATTGAGTCAAGTACTACAAAATTTGTTTACCAATGCCCATGCTTCATTTTTTCGTCTAACCATTCCAGATTTGCCGTCTTTGGAAAAAAGAACACCTTTTGAATTTTTCACTTGTTCAATTAGAATGGCGCATTGTTCTCCTGTTAACGGTCTTGCTTTTTCACACTTTACATCCATTATTGTATATTTTAACAGAATTTTTAAACTATGTACATATAATTTTCACAGTTATCATCTATAAAATTATAATTTCATTTGTTTTAAACTTCGAGGAATAACAAAACCTATAATTTAATTTTCAAGAAGGCAGCGATGCCTACAATTTTTAAATTACATCTTGCTCAAGAAATATCCTAATTAGAAAAAAATCGAGATTTTTTTAAACAGCGATTGGCACAAATATTACAACGCCTAACAGAACGCAAGCTCTATTTTGCTAAATTAGCTAGCACAAACTAAGTGAGATCTAAGTCGATGATGACCCCAAAGTGAGAATTTAATTATATCGTAAATAAACATGTTCTAATATAGAAAGTGGCCTTTGCAAAGTGCCCTACGCAAAGTGTTGGTTGCAGTCTCAATGATGGAACTCCTTTACAAAGGGTACTTTTGGTAAGGCAATTTTGAAAGTGCACTTTGTCACAAAAAACCCTTTCACTTTAGCAAAGTGCCCTTTGCCAAAGGGCTTGTTTGTGGAACTGGGCCCTGACCTCTAGACCTTGTAGGACCCCTGGGGTAAAAAATTAAATTCTGCATTAAACTAGTTTACACTTGATATGTAACTTTTACACTGAGGAATAATAAAACTCACTGTAAAATCTTATTTGGCATTTTTTGCAAATGAATTTTGATACTGAAACTGTTCATCTTATTGATTGATCTAAGCTTCCGCATTTTATCAAGCTGAGTTTGTTGGGCACCCTGTTGATGGCAAGCTGCATTGGGAAATCACCATGCAAATCAAAGAAATGGACGACCGGCAGCGCAGACACTTTTGCATAGAAGTGGAGTGCCAAAGAAAGACCCAAAATGATAGTGAAAATCATTCTTCACTATATTCATTTTATTATATTTTTGAAGTATTTTTGCTGGTGTCCAATAAACATTTCCCAGCACATTCGTTTTGTATTAACATATTATCAACAGTGGTTAATCCACATTCTTTTAATATTTTGTCGGATTTATTGTTATACATATTTGTATTCGACCGATCGATGAAAGCAAAGGGCCAAAGGCCCAGGCACCAGCTTGCAGTCAGCAAGCTCTGGAAGACCCGTTAGGGGACCTAGTCAAGTAAGTCTATCTCTGAGGGGATTCCTCGTCTCATCTAGGAGACTGCGAAGCTCTCTGGTATGGCCCCGCATTTAAAGTTAATTTATCTTTGTTGTTGTAGGTCTGGGGAACTGGACTGTTGCACTATCAACGAGGCTTAGCCGAGGGAGTAGTTCTAACATGTCAGTTCAGACCAGAAGCCTCCATCTTTTCTTAAACCCTTAAGGAAAGACCTGCACAACAAGTAGTGGCTTTTAACTCCTCACCACGGAACTTCATAGTCAGACTAGGAGAAAGGAAAATCCTCCAGGTTTCTACAGAAAGTTAGCGGGATTTAAAATGCCTAAGGAAAGGATACCAAGAGGTAATACTTTGAACAGATCAACACCCAGAGTGGCGAGTGCTGGGAACCTTGTAAATTTGGGAGAGGGAGAGCAGCAATGGCATGCTGCCCCAGACCCAGTGATCCCAGATCAAACTCCCGCGAGGGTTCAACCATTGACACAGAATGCAATGCATTTTACGCTCCAAGACACAGGTGTACCCATTGACCGCCCACCAGCAATTGCTATCGATCGGCAAGAGGCAGGCCCGGCGAATCTGAACCCAGACGCCGATGGACCGCCACCGCGAAATTTGAAAAGGTCACTGCCAAAGGTCGAATTAGGAGGACCGAAAAGGGATGTTATTACGCCTGAAGTTTGACCGAATTTGGAAGAAAGGGATCCCGAAATCGATTGAGGATTAGAGAGGATCCCGCAGGAGCAAGAGCAATTCCGCCCGCAGGAGCAAGAGCAATTCCGCCCGCAGGAAAGAGCTCCTGAAATGTCCACACAAGAGTTGGCAACGCAGCTATGCGAACTGAAAGGGACTGTCGAAGCTTTGTTTGACATAATCGCGAATGCTCCCACTGAGGACAATAAAAGGGAAGCCGACAGTCGCCAACAGGAGCCAGATAGACAGGTTAGCACATGTAATAGGGGTGCAGAAAGAGACAACCCTCTCTCTGCTGAAACACATGCAGGCGCAGGGCCTAGTAATAGGCCTGAAATTGATGAAGGGCAAAGACTCAACTTTGAGCCCAAAAGTTGGAGAGGTCCAGCTAGAGATCTTCGATTCGAGGGAGCTGAGCAATCGGCAGACCTCAGGAATTCAAATCAGATAGCTTCGCAGCATCGAACTTTAACAAGAGTGGTCTATGATGGTGGAGGAAACATAGTTGATCCAAATACCCTTAGACCAGATCAACCGGCATGTTTCCCATATAGGGATTATCGATTTGACAGAGACAATATACCATCAAATCAATGAGGTGTATCACCTCAACAAGATCCAAATAGAATTATGCTGCAATCTCTCAGCTCTGATATTGATCCAGTATTAACAGCAGCTTATGATCAGAGAGAAATGCCAATAAATAATTTGGCACAAGAGATTGTTGTAAGGAATATCGTTAAAGGTGTGTTACCCAAACTTTTAGATGAGGGTTTGTTAAATCAGCAGGTGCTTAGCTTTTTAACAGCACTTGAAGGGGAATTCCGTAGCGATACACCCGAATTAGCTAAATATGAAGCACTGCTGAGGCTTTCTAAAGGTACACCAAAGGCTGTTGCGGGAGACAACATGACTTATAGGGAGGCCAGGAGAGCCATGATAAATGTCTTTGCACCTGAGTGTAACCTGAAAATGTTAACTAGGGAGTTGTTCAAGATCCAAGAAAGACCTAATGAACAGGCCATAGAGTTTTTAAAAAGGGTCAGTATATTGGTGGAGAACTAGTCAAAGGTGATTTAGACTATCAGTCAAAGCAGAGGCTGATTATTGACACCTTTGTATACAAGAGTGATCCCACCTTTCAGTCTGAACTGAAAAATTTGAAACATACCTTTAGAACTTGGTATGATCTAGCAGTTGAAGTTCATAACATTGAACGAAGATATATAAATGCCTTTCAAAGATATGGGCCAAAGGGTACACAACAGGATCCTATTGTCATTAATGAAGTAGGTATGCCAAGTGGGCAGGATCCTGAAATTGCCGTACTTGCTAGAAATCAGTCAGGGGGATATCAACAGGGCCAGAGACAAAGGTTTTGGCAACCGTATCAAACTGTAGGTAATCAGGCACAAGCCCAGACCCAGAGGTCAAGGAGTGATTCTCCTGAAATAGAGGAGATTCCAGTTCGGGAAGCCCCTAGGGCTCAGACAGAAAAAGGTAAGAAGGAGTCTCTTCTATTAAAGATTTCTAAAGAAATGGTACAACTGGTCAAAAGGTTCGATCGGCTTCAGCAAAAAGTTGATAATAGGCAAGTGGAAAATCGATCTGATGTGGCCATACCCGGCACCAGCCAGGGAGGTCAAGTTTCCCGAGATCCGACAAAGCCATGGTGTGAGTTCCACAAAAAGATAACACATAATACTGCAGACTGCAAGACATTGAAAGTGTTGTCCGAGCGGAGGAGCAGAGGCAGAGCCAGCTTCCCTAGCTTCAACAGGGGAGGCTTCAACAGTTTTGCTAGAGGTAACTATAGAGGTAGAGGAGGTTACCCGAATGCCAATTTTAATAGTAGAGGCAGAGGTGCATATAACATCAGCTATTCAGGTTATCAGGATAGCCATGAGAGTTATCAACAGAATTTGGACTATAATGAGTTTCTGGAATTCAAACAACAGAAAGAACTGCAGAAGCAGTATAAACAAATGCAGCAATTATAACAACAAGCTGCACTGCGGTCACCTCAGCCACCTCAGGCTATTATGGGACCGACTCAGACTCTTCAACAGTGTCCATTCACAAATCAGCAGCCCCAGAAGGATTATTCTAGTGTAATGGTTGCAAGGCAATCACAAATGGATCCTTCCAGCGAAGTAAATCAGAGAGTGAATTGCCCTAATGTGGTATTAGGTAGCATTGTTCAAATGAATGCAATTGCGCCACAAAGTGTAGTACCATCGGTACAAGTAGTAAAGAGAGGCACACCAGCTAGCCCTCAGGAACAACATTTGCTGGATACATACCCCAGAACAGCCCCATTCCAAATTGAGGTTGTTATAGGTGGTCGTAAGACAGCGGTTCTAATTGACACAGGAGCTCAGTGTACTGTTATGTCAGCTAAGTTTCTGAAAGAAACTTTGGGCCCAGATTACACTGAATATCCGAGGATATTAAATGTTACTGTAGCAAATGGTAAGACAGTCTAAGCCCATGGGTATATCCAATTTAGGATGGATACATTGTGTGGACAGTTCCCTGTTAAAGCAATTGTTATACCTGAAGCAGGTGAAAACATTATGGTGGAAACAGATTTTCTGGCTCATCCTCAGGTAGGAGCCATAATAGATTTCAGGAATAGGACGATGACGCTCAACAACCGTCAGCAGTGGATATACGTGATGCCGGACCAGCCCCAAATGAATTGTGGAGAGGTCATGACCAGGAGCGCCACGAAATCCACGATGAGCGCGATCAGTGTCCGCCAAAGATTTGTCTGCTAAAGGTTTCCGTGCCAGTGGTGTGTGTGAATCCAATCTACTTACTTAGTGGTACGGATATACTTCTGAAAGCAAAGCTTTGGGACAAGGTAGGCGAAAATCGCCTGAATGGAATCATAATAGAATCTGAAGAAAATGAAAAAAAGGTTCCACATAGATAGTACCATAGTAGATGGTACCAAAGATGATTTTGTAGTTATGGTATCCAACAACACAGGATCAGGATGCCATTTGAAATGTAATCAAATAATTGGCCATACTGATTCCCTGTTGTGTGATGCCCATAACCAAGATCAACTGAAGAGGAAGATAGTTGGGGACTTGGAGAAGCTGCAAACCTGTGCAGTCCAAGCTAGACCTGATTCGACTCAGTTGGATGAGAAAGAGTTCAAGGAAGCTTTGTACAGTATGCTGGCTAAATCCAACATACCATCTGAACAATTGGAACAAGCTTTACGATGTCTCGCAAAATATAGAGACGTGTTCAGCTTGCCCAATGATCCTCCAACTACTACACCCTACTTAACCTGTAAAATAAATACAGGCGATGCAGCACCTGTGGCAAAAAGGTACCACAGGACTGCTGTTAATTTACGGCCACATCTTCGCGAGCATGTACAAGATATGCTCAAAAAGGGTGTAATTGAACCATCAAAGTCACCTTGGGCAGCTTTGTTATTCCTAGTAGGTAAAAAGGATGGTACCAAGCAACCTGTAGTGGACTTTAGACGTATAAATGATGTTACCAAGGATGATAAGTATCCAATTCCAAGAATGGACGACTATCTAGACTGTTTAGGTAAAGCAAAGTTTTATACCACCTTAGATCTCAAGTCAGGGTATTGGCAAGTGCCAATGGACGAAGAAAGCAAGGAGAAAACTGCTTTCATATGCCAGGAAGGGCTTTATCAATTTAAAGTTATGCTGTCTGGTTTAAAAAATGCGCCAGCAGAGTTCCAGTGTATGATGGAACGAGTTCTGCATCCATATGTTTGGAAAATATGTCTAGTATATATAGACAATATTATTGTGTTCTCAAATACATTTGAGGAACACCTGGTTAATTTAGAGCTAGTCCTGCAAGCTCTAAGAAAGGCTCATTTGACCTTGAAGCCGGAGAAGTGCGAATTTCTGCCAGAGAGAGTCCATTTTATAGGACATATCTTAAATTCGGATGGAGTTTCCTCAGATCCCAAAAAGGTCAAAGCTATTAACGATTTCCCATTCCCAGAGTCTAAACGTAAGCTGCAAAGGTTTCTAGGAATGCTGCAGTGGTGCAAAAAGTTCATACCAGGGTTGGCTAAACACGCTGAACCATTGTATAAATTATCTGGGAAGAACTGTGTTTGGGAAATTACAGAGGTTCACCATCAGGCTTTTAAGAGTGTAAAAGAAGCACTATTGTCAGTGCCTTTTCTAAGGTATCCGGTTTTGGACGGGTCTGCGGACTTTGTCTTTCAGACAGATACCAGCGAAATGGCACTAGGAGCAGTTCTATATCAGGAGACCAAGTCCGACTGCTGGGTAATTGCTTATAATAGCAGAATTTTAAAAGCGGACGAGAAGAAGTGGTCAGCCATGGAAAGAGAGTGCTTGGCAATAGTGTATGGTTTAAAGTTATACAAGCACTACCTAATAGGTCATAAAGTGATCATAAGAACTGATGACAAGCATTTACTTTCTATGAAGGTCAACGCCATGACCAATGGTAAGTTGAAGAGATGGTACTCGTTCATCTCTCAGTTCAACCATAAATTAGAGTATGTGCCTATAAAACAAAATGCCATGACAGACTTTTTGTCCAGGATGGATGAACCAGACAATCAAGTGGAAAAGATACCGCCAAAATGGGAACATATGTTCTCAGAGGATAAACGAGAGTCGAATCTGAAAGATCTAGAGGCAGAGCTAATTGAGAAAAGGCATTTCAATTTGGTGAAGAGATTCAGAATTCTGACAGATCGGAATCCTGAAGACAGTACTCCATTGTATATGGAGCCAAAAGGTAAGAAAAATCAGAGGATTGACACAAATCCGAGATTCACCCAAATTTATCCAGAAGATTCTGAGGGTGATCCAGAATCAATTTCGCCTGCAAACTTGGTAAATGCCGTAACTATGAGGAGCATAGCGAAAAATGCGGAAAAAGGTAATCAGGCTCAGGTCCAGCCTGATGGCAATCAGGGCCAAGAAGTAGCAAATAAAAGAAACCGGGAAAAAGGTAAGGAAAAAAGAGTTACCTGGTTATACCCAGAAAAAGAACAGGAATTTACTTTGGCAGACCCCAAAGAAAATGAGTTGCCAAAAGGGCTTATTAGAGATGATCTCATGGCCCTATTGCAGAGAAAAGATGAGGTATTAAAACCTTACTTTGATAGATTGGGTCCAAATGGGACAACCAAGTATCATAGTGGATTTTATATCCAAAATGAAGTGTTATACCGCGAAGCCGGACAGGGATCTAATGATTAAGTGGTCGTCCTGTCCTGCCTAAGGCACAATACTTTACACCAGTACCATGGTGCCGTAATGATGACTCATCAGGGGCTCAAAAGGACCCTTGCTATGATTAAGAAACGGTTCTGGTGGCCTGGAATTGAGAAGGATGTCAGGCACTGGATAAAGTTTTGTCTAGTATGTCAAATGGCTAATCAGGGAAACGCTGAAATTCCTCCACTGATACCTATTATTCCAGAAGGTCCCTTTGATATTGTATCAGTGGATATTGTGGGTATTTCTTCACTTACTGAGAAGAGATCGTATGTCATAGTCTTTCAGGACTATTTTACAAAATGGGTTGAAGCTGAACTGATCCCAGATCAGTCAGCTAGCACCATTTTAGATACTTTTCTACAAGCAATTGTGTTTAGACACGGGACTCCACGGAGATTACTCAGTGACAGAGGAGGTTGTTTTGCCTCAGATCTGATGAAAGAAATCTGCAAGTTATTAGAGTGTCAGAAAATTTATACAACAGCTTACCACCCTCAAGGAAATGGCATGGTGGAGAGATTTAATCAGACACTCATCAAGCAGCTCAGAAAAATGGCTATTGAGGAAAAAGATAATTGGCCAAGATATTTCAGAGCCGTAGTCTTTGCCTATAATGCCAGACCACAAGCAGCAATGGGGCAATCCCCATTTTCACTGCTTAGAGGTCACGAGGCAACCTTCGGGTTAAACTTGTCGAAAGCATGTGACATTGTAATGCCGGACAGCAATGCAGAGGCATACAAATTTATGTTGACAAATCATTTAGTCAACCTATACGAGGATATTGCTAAAAATATCCAGAGTGCTGCCGAAAAATCGAAGAAATACTTTGATAAAAAGTTCAAAGAACATGGGTTCAAAGAAAAGGACTGGGTTCTTCTAAAAGTAGACAAGCAGAAAAAGTTGGGACTACCATAATCCGGTCTGTTCATACTTACGGACATTTTGCGAGAAGCAGAGAATGTTGTCACCATTGTACATTGGGACAACCGGCTAAATCGCCAAATGGTTTCAATCAGCAGGTTGAAACATTTTCATTACGAGACCACTAGGGTCTTCCCACGAATAGCGCGAGCCAATCAGGATGCACCACTTGATGAAAATACATCACTTTCCAATATGGCGCAAACAGTTACAACTGGAGCGCCAAACCAAATGAAATCATTTGGAAATTCACCAAAGGCGAATCTATGCGTGATCTCGTGCTGATTTTTATTTTATTTATGTACATTATTGCGCGTAGGTACTTATTTTAAGAAATATTTTGTAATACTTTGTAATATTAATTTTCCTATTTATATCAGACTTTGGGAAAAATTCTTCAGAATTTTAGACCAAAGTGACAACCCAAAATATTTTTGACATTTTTCCAAAAAATATAATTTTCAAATTTTCCATTTTTCAAAAGCAAATTATAGCTGCCCCCAGTTATCTGAATTCTAAACTTCCATCGGAAGGAAGAAGTAAAACATTCCCCAAATCGCACATAAAAAGGAAATTAGCAGAACTGCTAGATTATACTTTTTCAGCATTCAGAAAATTTTTAATTTTAAAATTTTATTATTCGAAAGAAAGAAACATTTCGAAGTGAAAAGAAATGAGAAAGGGCGCATGGAACCGCCAACAAGCTCTGATGCGTGAGTGGTCGCACTCAGAGTGCCACATTGAATATGGGAGAGCCCAGCACCAGCAAGATAACTGGTTTTTCTTCATTGACGGTAAGTTTTGAACTTATTTTTATCAAACTTTTGGAAACTGCAGGTAATGCCCAGAAGTCACTGGAAGACCAGCTCAGCGCCAAAAGGGCAGACGAGGTTAGAACTTAGAGGGAACAAAAAATGGGAGTACCGAGAATCAGAAACTCAAAGCCAATCAAGGAATTTCCAAATTTGGAAATATATCTGATATCGGTGAGAGTTAGACCTTTCAAGGGAAACCTGGAACCTTGGGTTCAGCCCGTTCAAATTTTTATCATCAAAATTCATCAAAAATTAATTATTTTCAAATCAAATCATATGACTTTTTCGATATCAAAATCATTAAGAAATTATCAATCTTGAGCGCTATAAAAATTGTAAATACTAAGCGCCACAAATGGAGCCTAGTTGGTCGCTCAAGTAGCTGGTCAGAGATTGGTGTCCAATCAAGTAGTGGACAATCAGATCAGGTCTACCCTCCCCAACATATAGAGGTAGCAAGGGTAAGATTTGGTAAGGTGTTAGTTGCCTACCAGCTCAATGTTTGTTTATCAGTAGCTCACCTAACAAGCCTGCACTAATTTATTTTCTGCGAAACTTAACCCGCTTGGTGTTGTGGTGCTGGTGTACTATAGACCCAAAGTAGACACTGAAAAAAGGGGAATAAGTACTAAAATTAATAGTATCTTTCAATGTTCAGATTACAATGTCAAAAGGGTCGTAAGGATCCATGAACTGGACCAGTGGTTTAAAGCCACTTTTGGTTACTGGCCAGCTAATCCCAAGGAACCATGTATGGTAGACATAGGGAAAGTTAGCCAAGTACTCCACTTTATCCGAGAAGTATCGATCTTTAGAGGGCAACCAGTTTGTGGATTCGACGTTGAAAAGGTCCATCATGATAAAGTTGCCGCCTTGTTCAAGAGGAGAGAGGTTGACAATCCGATGGGAAATGAATTCGCCCGATACATAAGCTTCGCGCTAACCAACGGCCAGACATATGTTATTGATACCACAACCTTAATGGCGAAAGAATGGACAAGCCTCCACGATTTCTTGAATTCCGACATGCTATTCGCCAGATACTCGGTATTGGAGGATTTGGTAAGTATCTATAACATATGTGGCTCAGGGCGAGACAATAAGGATAGGGACAAAACTGTCCCCTTACGTGAACATCTAAGGAAGACCAAGGGTGGATACTTCGATCTAGACTGTTTCCCCTTGACCATGGTAGGGGTTCACCTAGGGAAAAAATGTTTTCAGCTGGGTATTTGTCCCAAAACCTTTCGGTCAAAGGGATTGTTCACGGAATTTTATCTAATAGACGTGGGCCCCTATCAGTATGATTTTTCACTAAAGGCAAACCATGATGGGTTTGCCAAGAAAGGAATATTGCCGGAAGAGCTTAGGTACACAGCTCTAGACGCATACTATTCCCTATTGGTCATGTTTGCGGCGATTCACTATGGCGTGGCTCATCAGCTGCTCATGCAAATGCAGATTTTCGATCATGACAAGGTTGATCCCAAACAGATCAATACCGTTGCCCTCCATTTTTATCAACAATATTCAGTAATACCAGGGCACGTAAATAGAGAAATGGGGCTAGGTTCCCCAGTAATGGAAACCCATCAGGTACAGCCTAATATGGTGTACCATATGATGAAATGTGAAATGTACAACCATTGGGCAGTACAAATGCAGGGAAATAACGTCAGTTATTATACTGCACCTAGGGAATGCAATCCTGTCCGTCCTCAAGGCATACAATTGCCAAGTGGTTTTTACCCACTATTCCCGAGGGATAGTAAACCACTAAAAGAGGATGGGTACAGTGAGGACAGCGATCCCGATGAAATCCAGGATGTACAAATACCAGACTGGGTAAATATTAGCAAAAATATATTGGAGAATCTCAAAACAGGTGCGTCCTATTGGGATTTAGAAGGTAAGATATCTTTGACTCTTTATGAAAACACTAAGCTATACTGGCAGCAAGCCGGGAAGCCTGATGACATTCTACAAGAAGCATTTTCTTCTGGTAATCATTACCCAGTGGGTATAGATGGCCATAAGGAAGTCTACAGGACAAAAATTTACATGCCAAATTTGGCCAAAATTTCGAGTATGCTAGATGGGCGAAACTTTCTGGAGTTAGAGCAGATCTGCAAATTCATGCCATTGGCCTATCATTTGGCATGGCCTCACTCTAGAGCGGAGTGGGATTATGAAAGTAATGGGTTGCTAAACTACAAATTTTTAAATAGTTATACTAGGGAAGGCCAGGAAATGATCGAACGCATGTCCTGGAAGTCAGGGGACCGCCTGGCTTACTATATAGAGGTAGCAGCCACATTGCCCCCGTTGGAACCCCGAAATCCAACCAAGAAAGGGGTATATGCGTGGGAAAATCAGTTCGGATTTGTTTTTAACCGTTACAAAACACAATTGGAATAAATATTTACTAGTTTATTAGAAATGCCCCAATGGGGCAGGAAAAAGGAGAATATACTTGCTTCGATGGTTGCCATGCTAGAAAAAGAAGTGGACTAGATTTTTGAGAACTTGGGTCAAAGTTGGAAAAAATTCACTTTCTTTATATTGGATTTTCATTCTTTCTCAAAAAAATTTTCCATGTCTGTGAAAAAGTATATTCTGCACCACTGATTTGAGATATCTTGGCCAGCTATCGAGTTCACTGATAGCTACTTTTCTTGGCTGTTTTATTAGAGTTTGGTTGAACCTCTCTACCATACCATTACCCTGAGGGTGGTAAGCAGTAGTGAAGATCTTCTTACACTCCAATAAATCACAGACTAATTTCATTAAATCCGAAGTAAAACAAGATCCATTATCACTTAGGAGTTCCATTGGTGTTCCATGTCTAAATATTATAGCTTCTAAGAACACATTCACAACTGAGTTTGCTGATTGATCTGGGATCATTTCAGCTTCAACCCACTTTGTGAAGTAGTCCTGAAAAACTTTAACATAAGGCATTCTTTCTCTCATTGGCAAAATCCCTACTATACCCACAGATACAATGTCAAATGGACTTTGTGGCACAATGGGTATCAATGGAGGAATAGATGGCTTTCCTGCAGTTGCCATTTGACAGACAATGCAATATTTTATCCATTCCCTGACATCTTTTTCCATGCCAGGCCACCAATAATGCCCTTTCATGACACTCAGAGTTCTTTTGAAACCCTGATGTGTCATTATTACAGCACCATGATGCTGATGCAGTACAGAGTCCCTGAGGTTTGTGGGTACAATTAATTGGTCTTCGCTTTCTGCCTCAGTTTCCCTGTACAATACAGCATTTTCTTCATAGAACCCACTGTGATACTTTGTGGTGCTATTTGCACCAAATCTATCCCAGATTGGCTTTAAGCTTTCATCTGCGTTTTGAAGTTTGCACATCAAGTCATCTGGGATCAGGCCAATAGATATCTCTTTATCACCTGATGTTCCTGGTTTATCAAACTCTCCTTTCTTCCCAGGGTACAAGCACTGCACATTGTCTTGTTCCTTAGGTATCACAGATTTATCAGTTTCCTAATTTTCTTTCTGCACGTTTTCTGAAACACGAGCTTTGCTTCGGGTTACCACTGCTTCTACTCCTCTAGAATGCTCTCTTTCATCCTCAGGACTAATTCGAGCATCTTCTCCTTTCTCTTCCTCCTTGTGGGATTTATTCTCCTCAGAAATGTTGTTCCTCTCAGCCACTAAGGAAATTTGTTGTTGTACTTGTTCTTTTATTCCTTTGACATCAGAGGAAACAACATCCGATTTGAACATACTCTCCCACTTTGGTGGTGATTTCACCACATCCTCTGGCTCATCCTGTCTAGAGAGAAAGTCAGCCATAGCATTCTGTCTACCTGGCACGTATTCTAACTCATGGTTGTATTGATTAATGATCGCATACCACCGTTTCAACTTGTCATTTGTTGTGGTATTGACTTTCATTGACAACAGTGGTCTGTGATCTGTCTTAATCAATACTTTCTGCCCCAATAAATAGTGCCGATAGATCTTGAGGCCATAGATAATCATGAGGCACTCCCTTTTGGTAGCGCACCAATTTTTCTCATCCTCTTTTAGCACTCAGCTATTATATGCTATGACCCAATGATCATCTCCAGACTCTTGATATAGAACAGCTCCTAATGCTGTTCCACTGGCATTGGTTTGCAAAATGAATTGGACTGAGCCATCTATTACTGGGTACCTAAGAAATGGAACCGATACCAGTGCTTCTTTCAAAGCATTAAATGCTTTGTGATGATCCTCTGTGACAAGCCATTTATTCCTTTTCTTGGCCATGAGCTTATACAAAGGCTCTGCGTGCTTTGCCAAATTTGGTATAAATTTTTTACATCATTGGAGCATTCCGAGAAACCTTTGCATACGCTTGACCGAGTCCGGGAATTCAAACTCTTTTATAGCTTGCACTTTTTTCGGATTGGGTGAAATTCCATTAGAATCCAAAATATGACCAAGGAAATGAACCTTCTTTGGTAGGAATTCGCATTTTTCCGGTTTAAGTGTAAGCTGGGCTCGTCTCAGAGCATCTAGGACCAATTTCAAATTTTCAATGTGTTCCTCGAACGTATTCGAGAACACTATGATATCGTCTATGTAAACTAGACATATCTTCCACACATGAGGATGTAGGGTTCTTTCCATCATCCTCTGGAACTTGGCTGGTGCATTTTTCAGTCCAAAGGGCATTACTTTGAACTGAAACAACCCTTCTTGACACAGGAAAGCAGTCTTTTCTTTACTGCCTTCTTCCATTGGCACTTGCCAATAACCGGACTTAAGGTCAAGAGTCGTATAAAATTTTGCTGTCCCGAGGTAGTCCGGATAAACATCCATTCTGGGTATTGGATATTGATCATCCTTCGTGACCTTGTTCAAGCCTCTGAAATCCACAACCGGCCTGAGCGACCCATCTTTCTTCCCTACTAGGAATAATGGCACCCCCCAAGGCGATCTGGATGGCTCTATGACTCCCTTATCCAGCATTTCCTGCACATGTTGTCTAATATATGGTCATCATTCAATGGTAGCTCCGTAGTAATGCTTCGCCACAGGACTAGCATCACCTGTATCAATTTTACAAGTTAGATGGGGATTTGTTGTCAGAGTATCATAAGGTAGACTAAATACATCCTGGTATTTCACAAGTTGCCGTATTCCCATCTCTTTCTGTTCTTCTGACAAAGTAGCCTTAGAGGTCATTTTATACAATGCTTCCAAAAACACAACTCCATGGAATTTTGATTCCTTGGCATCTAAAACACCCTCTAGGCTATTTTCTCCACAATTTCCAGCCTGTAAAATTGATACACCTGACTCTCCTCTAAATACAGAGTTGCAGTAGCCAAGAACTTGATTAGGTTCTATCAGGCAACCAGAACCCGTATTATTGGAGATCATCAATACAAAGTCTTCTTTTGAACCATCAACTATAGTATCATCTGTTCTGAATCTCATTTCTGAATCATCTCCTTCTATGATGATTCCGTTTATCCTATTTGCCGAGGATTTGTTCCACAATTTAGCTTTCACTAGTTGGTCTGTTCCCTGTGGGATGTAAATTCTATTACATGGTACTACAGGAACTAGATCTTCCAGCTGCTGGATTGCCGAACTTTGATCTTCTTAAATAGGATTTTCTTCTATTGATTCTGCTATCATCTGATTATGCGCCCCAACTATTGGAATCACTTTCTTATCAGATGTTAACAAATCAATACTCTTTTTTACACCCATCATTGTCATTGAACCTTTTCCGAAATCTATTACCGTATTGACTTCCGGATGTGCTAGGAAGTCTGTTCCCAACATTAAATTCTCTACGGACCCTGGTATTATGATAGCCTTAACTGTAAAACAGCCATAATCACATTCCATTTGAAATTTAACGTAACCATGTGCGCTCACTACTTTACCTTTAGTAACAGTAACTTTCAGGATCTTAGGGTATGACGTATACTGTCCAAGTGATTTTTTCAAGAAATCACCCGACATAACCAAACACTGAGCTCCCGTGTCAATTAGTGCCTTTGCAGTAGTGGAACACACAGTTACTTTAATGTGAAATAGCTGTGTTCTAGGGTATCTAGCTAACATATCCAGTTCCTCTGCAGTCACTTTTCTGCCATACTCGGCAATGCATTCCATCTCTGGCTCATTTTCCTCCTTTTCCTTGGCACAGTTATGTAAACCACACAACTTCATCTCCATCATAGGTTCTTGCTGTACACTATTAACACCACTAGTCGATGGTTGGTCTGTCTGCCCTGAGGCTTGCGACTGACTAACTACCTTCTGCGGAGTCAATAGAGTATTTGAACTCTGATTTACGACTACTGGTTGTTGGTCCATTACATTCGGTCAGGGCAACATCAGCTGGGTGGTAGCCTGTAACAACCTCATCTGCTCCCTGAACTTCTTCAACTTTATGTATTCCTGGAATTTGGCATATTCTTGCAAACTTTCTGCCTTGTCCTCAGGTAACAAAACTTGATAAGCTCCCCTTTCACCTTTGTTACCGAAACCTCCTCTATTTCCTCTGAAATTACCTCTGAAATTTCCTCTACCTCGGAAATTTCCAAAACTTTCTCTAGGACTATATCTTCCAAAACCTCTTCCACTATTTCCACCCCTTCCATGATTTTGTAGGCCCTTATAAAAATTCAAAGTCCTACAATCAATCATGTTGTGGGTGTCATTTTCCTGGTAAGTACACCATTTGTGCTGCTGAACCTCTTGTTGACTTTTTGTTTTCACTTTAGCAACTTTCTGAGTTAAATCAGTTACGGCTTCCTCTTGGGCTTTGGCAGAGTTCCTAATTTCTTCATAACATTGTGCCATTTTAATAAATTCCTTAGATAAAGCCACCATGAGGGAGTCCTTTTTTTGCTCCTCAACAGACTTTTGCTGAGGCAATATGGCCTACTGTGGAGGTAATTCAAGTACTTCTTCATCTGCTATATCTATCAATTGATTTTGCGAAGATTGCATCGGAAATTGTCTTTCTGTGTTTGGTCTTCTAAAGTCCTTGTGTTTTTAGGCGCTTTCATAAGGCCTTTGGATTGCATTCACATCGGCTTGCTGCTCCTCAGCAATTTCTGTTTGTGCCATATTTATCATCATGGGCTGCTCTCTTGGCCCAAATGTTCTAATTGCATTTCTATACTTTAACTCTATCTCATAGACTGCTTGTGAAAGATCATACCAATTTTTGAATTTTGCTATGTCTTTCTGCAGTTCTAATTGATAAGTTAAAGAACTTCTATAGAAAAAGGTTTCAATGATCACTTTATTTTTAAACTCTTTACTTTCACTCTGGCAAACGAGATTCACATGTGCTCTGACCCTTTTCAAAAATTTGGTTGTTGCTTCGTCCGGTTCCTGTTTATTATCTAACAAATCTTGTTTGAGCATATCCAGGTTACAATCTAGAGCACAATAATTCAAAATTTTGTCTTGGGCTTCCCTATATGTCGTTGACTCTTCAGCCAATTCTTTCGGCAAATCCCTTGACAATCAGGTTAATGCTTCCAGTTTCACCTCATCGAGAGTATTCTTTTGAAACTCACTTTTTAGCTCCACTAGGAAAGCAAGAACCTGTCTACTTGGCATATCTGATTGCAGTCATTTCGGTTTGATAGCCCTTTCTATGTCATAGACAGTTGGGCCTACTTGAGCTGGATTGACCCATAAAGCCAGATCAATCGGAATCATTGTAGGCATAACCTGCTGCCTGACATTTGGGTTTTCATCCCTAATACAACTGCTTTGTTGTGACACAGTTGGATTTATCAGACTCGGGTTTTTACGCCTTCGTCAAAACCGCAACTGCTCACTCTCTGCTCCTCTCTTGAGGTAGTGGGCAAATGAGGCATATACTGCTCTTTAGGACCTAGAGTTGACTTCTGGTCTTTCCGTCTACAGTCATTCTGAAGAGTGATACAGTCATTTTTCCACACCAACTCTTCCTGGGTTTGCTCAAACTTTAATGCACCACCTTGCTCCATACAGCCAGCATTGCTTTGCCTTGGTTCATTTGCCTTACTGGCTTTCTGTGAACCACTATTAGCAATGTTGGAAAATATACTATCATAAACTTCTAACCTGTTCATGATTTGGTCCAACTTATCATCCAATGAGCTTTTACGAGGATTGTCATGGTGCTCTTCCTGCTTATTATCCCAATAAAATCGATGGTATGTATCGAATCATTGGGCGGGTTGGTTCATCGGCCGGCACTGATGTTGATCCACTATTGGAATGTTCATCTTCGGTATAGGACGCACGGGTCCACTAATAGGCGGTTGCAATAAATCGCCTCTCCTCGGGAGGTTTGTCGACAATGGTATTTTAAATATGTGATCTTCATTTGATGATAATATCCAGTCATCTTCGTCCCTTTCAACAGCTGTCGAGGCCCTAGGTATGTTGCCCTCATTTTCCACCGATAAAGGGCTGTGATCTGAGCCATTATCCTCTTCAGCCGAACTCTCAGCTGAAGTCAAGACAATAAGCTTTTCTGAATCACGGACCTTTTTTCCTGGTCGTGTTCTGGGCAATCCCAAACTCTTGAGGCCACCTAGGTTGTCTTTACTCATTTTAAAGCCTCCCAATTCTCTATAAAAACCAGTCAGTTTTTTGACTCCTCTAGTTTGCCTCTGATTTTCCCTTACTTTGAGTGTCAGAAGCCACCACTTGTTGAAATGAGACTTGGGTTAGACTGAGAAATATAATAAATGGATTAGAATCAAAAATAGACCTAATCAGTCACTCGCTAATTCACCTATTCAGGTCAAAACCTTAGGTAGAATAAGTTTGCAACAGTTTGGTCAGTCTCAAGTTCAACAAAGATCACCTGCTTTTGTTCCGAAGAACTGCTGAAGATCGACAACACTCTGAGCTCAAGTAACTTCCAATCAGGGACAAACCTAGAAGGCAGGCTGAGAATTGAGTTGCAAATGTAGACTTGCATGCTGGGTGGCTCTCCAGAAATCTTGGGTCTAACCTCTGTTCCCTCCACTGCAAGATTGTAGTAAATTGTCCAAATGGGGACATTGTATTTGGGTGTAAACTCCATAAATAAACAATAATGATACAATTATAAATAATGACCATCAGGCTGCCGATTTTACTTTTTACTAAAAAATACACAAGAATGACCAAAAACATAAACAACCGGCACTTTTATGCACGATGTCTATGCAAATTGGCATCGACACACATTGCATCGACTTTGACTATTTCTTCGCAACCTGGAGATAAAATATGTCCATCCCGGACATAGACAATAATCCCAAAAAGTTAACTAAAATATTTTTCATACAAGAGAAGACTTCCAATTTCAAAACTCTTGGTCCCCCATATCACCCCGGCATATGTATGCTTTCAACTGCACTGATCTTTATTAGATGAGGAAAAAACCCGAAATTCAAAAATAAGATTGACATGAAACATTGCCTTACAAATATGGCATTTTCATTCAAAAGGCGCTATATGTATTACTTTTTGTTCAATGTGACATACAATTCAATGCAGAGGTTGATCAAGAAGGTCCATAATACATTGGGCCTAGAGCAGAGCAAGTTTGCCCATCACATTAACAGAGATAGAGATGCGTAATTAGCGAATAGTGTTTCATATGTAGGTGCCTGATACAATTTTGTTTTAGGTAAAATCAAACATGCATCCATTTCGAGACATGCAATAATAATTGTGTCAAAGTGGCATGTGTATGGCTGAATCAAAAACTTTTTAAATGCATTTTTATATGCTTTATACTGTTGCCCTGTTTGCAGGTTGTGCACAATGACTGTAACCAGGGCACATATGTACTAAAGATTTAAACTCGAGTTCAAAGATAATCTGGAACAAAAAGCAACCACTTCAGTTTCAGCAGTTGCACTGACATGTCAATGATCAAGTGTTTGCTATAATCTCAATGTCTTCAGGATTATCCCCATTTGGAGCTGCTGGGTTGCACTATTTTCTTAAATTTTTTATTTCTAGACTGCAATTCCTGAACCTGGAATTACACCTTAGTATTAGCTAATCTTAAGCCTGGCTTGAGGATTGTTAGTTCTGCAAGAAAATAATCTTGACATCGTGATTAGCTGAAACTGAGGGTTAGTGCTCAACACTTTGAAAATCTTATGACCTGGGTACCCAGTTTTCACAGTTCTCTTGGTACCCGGTGCATACCCAACCTGAGTACTATATCTAAGTGCTTGAACATTGGCGTATATAATTGTTGTACTCATACCATGTCTTGTTAGAAATTCGTGCAGGTCACCCGAATACCTAGGTAGCATCCAGGTTTTATTTTTGGAATTGACCTGGGTAGGTATACCCAGGTACCCAAAATACCTGCGTACTCAGTATGAAACACGGCTGAGGATCAACAATTTAATGCAGACATTCAGATTATTTGCAGATTGGGTTAGTGCAACTGATCATAGGCTTTTATAGTGCTTAACCCTTCTTTGCGCGGAGACAAGAAGTAGTAATTTTTTCGTCGAAAACTTGCAATATTCCGATAAATTTTTGATATATTCCTAAGTGGTATTTTTTATTGAATTCAGCTGTAGAAGACAAATCGAATGATGTATATAACTTTATGATTCGGAGAAAAAAATTTTCCTATGTTATAGCATAGGGGATATGGTCATAGGGTCCCCAGTGTTCGATTTTTCACTTGAAAATATGGTTTTACCAAAAATTACTTTATTTCACATAAAAACCTTACAGTTTTGCACAATTTATGCAGTAATCATATCGTCCAATTTTTTGCAAAATACATCCAGCACACATTGGTGCTTTACATTCCTGGCAAAAATGGCTGGCTTTTCATCGTCGTCCAGTACATTCGGACATTTGACAATATTTTCGCTTATGAACGGCTTCACTAGTAATGTAATCTTTAGGCGGCATTTGCATGTTACTCATACTGAAGGATGTTGAGGGTGTCTGATCTGCTGTAGGTCCGCGGGAAGTTCGTCCCGCTTTTGGTACACCTCTGGCCCAATAAAAAACTGCAGGCTTTATGGCGGCATCAAAATCCCCAGACCACTCAAAGCCATCGTGTTCGTAATCCGCGTTTTTTGGCTCGTAATTCAACTCAACAAACTAAAAAAATCCTGATAAAAACGAAAAATTGAAAAAAATTCCCTTCCTACGTCCTACCTCATCAGGCATATTTTCGATGTCAATGTCAATATCATCTTTCTGATCATCATCCAATGGTGGAAGAATCGGATTGTCAACTGAATCGTCATCATCAGCTTCTGATTCAGATAAAAATTGATCCGGCCGAGGCCAAACCGGTCGACGCTGAATAATTTCTAAAGGGGGGCCCACCGTTTTTTTTTCCTCAAATGGGGTCTTTTGAGGAAAAAAATTTCGAAATGAGGAAAAAAATTTTGGGTATGGTTCTCATTGTGGAAAAAATTTGGGGAACTCTTAACCGAAAAGATGCGTTTTGGTGGACTTTAAAAGGTCAAAATCTCAAAATTTTCCGGCGCTTCCCGCCTGTCATGGGTATAATAATAACTATATTCTATCAGGCGCGGCCGTTAGCACATATACTTACTAATTAATGCTCAACAGTTTCTATCAATCAAGTTGGCTCGTTTCATTTTCTAATCGTTTACAGTCAATTATGTCACCGAAAATAGAGATTTTTCATCAAGTCTCTCAATTTTTTCTCTCGATGATGTGAATTTTTTAAACATTTGAAATCTGAACTTATGCGTCTATTGAAGGTGGAAGTTAAAGACATTACTCTAGACCACGATTTTAAAACATTTGTTCACGAATTTTCTGTTGGAGAGATTTATTTTTCAGCATTTTAGAATACAAAAACCCGAAAATTTTTCCGGCGCTCCGTGCTGGAATGAGAAGCAAATTACACTCCATCAGTCTGATTTAAATTTATTTCCTAAGGTTGTGAAGGTTCATTTTAAAGCGTTTTAGATAGTGAAAACCAAAAAATTTTTCCGGCGCTCCGCGCCGGACCTAGAACTAAATAAAATTCGATGATTCTAATCGGAATCACAGAAATGTTGATAGCAGATAAATTCATGAGAACTCTATCATTAACTTGCTTTATCCACTCGCTCCTATAGAACACCAATATATTCTTCATGAGCTCATTTTGACTAACATAACCAGAATTTTCTCAATTTTTTTCCTCATTTTTGCAGGTTTCTGACTACAAATACAAGAAAATGATTAAGTATGCTCCTAAAATGCATAAAAAAGCATCCATAGCCAA
The DNA here is from genome assembly GCA_963922205.1 of Romanomermis culicivorax. Classification (NCBI taxonomy): domain Eukaryota; kingdom Metazoa; phylum Nematoda; class Enoplea; order Mermithida; family Mermithidae; genus Romanomermis; species Romanomermis culicivorax. Next base: position 201,349 of record CAWUHX010000375.1, read on the forward strand.
ATTATAAGCGTTTTTAAAAATGTGGAAAATTTTTAGAAAATGAGGAAAAAAATTTTGGGTCCGGTTCTCATGTGGAAAAAATCTTCGAGGAAAAAAAATGGTGGGGAGGCCCCCATCGATAGAACCGTCGGATTCTTCAAAAGATTCATCCAAATTTTGCATAATAATGCAAAATAACACGTACTTCACCTAAAAACAGCAATTAGCATGATAAAATTTAAAAAACATGGTAAAAAAATGAAACCAGCAGTCACACATTTCAAAAAAGTGCCCTGAAAAAATGACAAACTAAAAGGAATTTTTTAGACTGAATTTGACACAAAGTTCGCCAAATAAGTGCGCATTTTGCAGTAAAATTTATGAGGAATTCGCCAGTAGCACCAGAAATTAAAACTAGGCCTTCGATTCTCGATGAGAGGCCAGAATCTGCGACGAGGGGAGGGTTTGGATGCGAAAATTCAGCCGCGCGGCGCGTCGCAAAAATTCGATGCTCTCTACAGTAATCAGCATGAAAAATAACGCATAGCGCAGTAAACCGCGTCACTTGCCGATCATTATTCACTTAATGACACGATTTTAAAGATTTTGGAAAATGACTGCATGCAAACTTTTTAATCATGGGCATAAGTTGGGAAAAACAAATTGACTATATGCCAGTCACTCACTGTTTTTCAGCTAGAGTTAGAGGCATATATTCGGATCAGTCCGGACTTACAATGCTATATTGCTATTGGTTTAGCATTTCTCAACATTGGAGTGAAGTTAACCATTAGCCTGCATGTGGTTGATATAATGTTATGGGGTGACAAAATGCGTGAAGCTGCAGAACATACTTTTCCACAGACATGAAAATTTTTTAATGAGAAGGAATAAAAATACAGTATGACAAAAATGGATTTTTCAAATTTTACTCAAGTTCTCAAAAAGCTAGTTCAATCCTTTTTCTAGCTTGGCAACTATCCAAGCAAGTATGTATATTCATCTTTTTTCTGCCCCATCAGGGCATTTTCTGATAAACTTTGTAGTCTTTCTTGATCAACCTCTGCATAGAATTGTATGTCACATTGAATAAGAAATATACTGTCACGTGCCGCTCAATTCCCCAATGTCACGTGATTCCGATCATGTCGATATTTTGTTTTCTTTCATGATTTGTTCATTACTCATTCATGTTTTCGTTTATTTCATTTTTGCACATGCATTTTGTGTTCGTTTTTATATTTTTCATGCATTTCTATGTTTCGTTTTGTTGTATTTTTATTTCTTTATGAACGCGGGCTACAGTAGGCCCTTTAGCTAAAAACTTCCGCCAGTCGTGCTCCACGAGCACATGGCTATTTTTGGTGCACTCCATGCACCTCTTATCACCAAAAATTAGCGTCGTTTTTGTTACGCAAAAACGACTAGCTAAGAAGTTTAGCTAAAGACGTTCATATGCTTAGCATAGGCACTGCAGTCGGCCTCAGTGCTAAATGCATGTGAACGAAAAAATGTCTATGTGCTCATAGGCATCTTCTGCATCGCGCCTAGCTGCAGAAGTTAGCTTGGACGTCGAGAAACTCCGCCCAAGCTGCAGCTGTAGCCAAACATGTCCTTAAAAGGACATGTTTCTTTAGTTTTTCGCTCATTCTTGGGTTTTACCCCTGCGTCCGATTTGTTGTCAGCATCCGCCGCCTGTTGCCTAATTTGAATAAATTTGACTAGCCTTCACTGCGTCGGCCGCCTTACATAATATAAATTTGCATAAATTTTTACCCGGTTACCGCGTCCGCCGCTTACCCGTCTACAGTACCCGCTGCCTATCAGTGCCAGGTGTCCGACCGCCCCGGTTAGCAGAGAAACGTTGGAGAATCGCCTCGCGATCGCCGCCACTCGCCGCTAGGACTCGTGTGGATCCCATCCCCCTGCTCCAGTGCCAGAAGACCGAAAGTATCCAGGGACTTGCCGCCCGATTCGTCGAATCGCTTGAGAAACAGGACTAGGTGAGTCTTCTCAGGGGATTATTGTTATTTGCGGGGTATTTGTTGGGAAATCCTTCCTAAGTCGGTTTCCCAAGTTTACCACAGATAAGTAGGGCCTCCACCTCTCAGGTTCGGGCTAAAAAGGGGCTGTCTGGTTCCTAACCGGGTTCCACAAATTAGGTCATTTTACGGGTGACCCTGTCCCCACTCTCACTGAGTAGGACTCGGGGATTGTCGCACCTAGCCTGGCAGCGTTGTCCATTACCCTACAGCAAGACCCCAAGGACAACACCAGAGAACCAACTATAGACCTCTCTATAGCCACCATTCACCAGGTTAGGCCCCAACGCCAACCAGGGAAGCCTGGGGAAAATGCCAGTATCCATCAGGAGTCACAGCCTATTACTCACTGTAATAGGATCAATCTGATATGGTTCACCATCAATGTAACGTCTGAAACACGGTATTACCTGATGAGATACCCAAACCTCCCCAGCTCTCCCAAATCAACATGTCATACACGTGACATGGCGTAAAATGTGACATGGCGAGGCTGGAAAATCGACCTTAAGTCTGGCACTCGCCCTTAAGTGTAAAAACTTCACCCTTGGGTCGGAACTACCCCCAGGTCGGGTCAATTCCCATTTTAAGTCGGACAAGCCCCCTTAAAATCGGGTACTAGCCATCCAATAAGTCGGAGACCACCTAAATTGGGGTTTACTGCCTAATGGGTAGGGAATGTCCCTTATTTCGGATTACCGCTACTGTAGGTCGGAAACTTCCCCTCAAGTCGTGTGTTATTACTGTAAGTCGGAAATCTTTCCCGTGCCACCGAAAGTTATTACTGTAGATCAGGAATTTGTCCCTTAACATCGAGTTTAATTACTGTAAGACGGGATTTGCCCTTACGAGTGATCTAAATGTGATCTATATGTGTAAATAATTATCTCATGCGTGTGTATCCCCCCTATGAGTAATAAATTCCCCTGAGTCCAGTTATTTATCCCCAGAGTCGAGTTATTCGTCCCAGAGTTGAGTTATATATCGAGTATTCTGTATTTCTCCTCTGATTAATCCTGTATATTCTATCTCCCAAATCTGTGTTGTAAACTACCTCATTTGTCTCTTTTTCCATTTATTTTCCCCCCCTCTCTCCTTTTGGGTGGTATACTGTAACCCTCAGGGTGGGTGCCGTTACAGTACGCCTGTGTCCATTCCGGTACTGTAACTACAGTATACCCATATGCGGGTACTGGTGTCACAGCTGTAGGGGTTGACGGCCTCTCCTGACTGTTGGTGGTCCATGACCCCATGATACCGTACACCCTCCACGTATGATTCTGGATGTCATACGTGGCTGTGATCTGTTAATTGTGTACAGTATTTTTGTATGTCGGCGTAAACTGTCGGAATTGCTCACTTTTCCGGCCCCCAAAATTTTCCACCTACTGTTTACACATTTAACACGCGTATGTCCAAATCTCGTATTTCCCCTTTTTGGTTATTTTTCTCCCCATTTCTTTTTCTCGGTCATCTGAGCGGTGTCGGAAAAAAAAAAAAAAAAAAAAAAAATTTTTCTGTTTTCTGATGTCACCGCTACAGTATGACACCCTTACGTAAGTTTCTCTATCTTTCTCATTTCTACTTACTGTAAGGTGTGTTCTCTTCTATTCTTGGGTTGTTGCATCGAGCCATAGACTTTACGGGTCATGCTCTGTGACGTCAGCAACGACAACGTTACGGGTTGTTGTTGTTGTGTGGTTCAGCCTCACGGATGCAACCACTGACGTCTGCAACAGCCGCTTCACTTGCTGTTGCTTTAAGGGGTGGGTAGCCCTCCGGGTTCTACTCCTAACGTCAGCAACAATGACATTACGTGTTGTTGTTTCATGTTAATACTCCTGCAGTACTGACTTCTGACGTCTGCAACAGCTGAAGCTAACGTTGTTGCAACAGGTTCGGCTGGTTCCCTGCACCCCATCTGTGACGTCAGCAATGGTGATGCACCGTGTCACTATTCAAAGATGTGCAGGTCTTACGGGTGCCACATCTGACGTCTGCAACAACTGCATCTCATGTCATTGACTTAAGGTATCAGACCCTCGGTTCCACCTTTTGACGTCAGCAACAGCACCATCAGGTGTTGCTGTATACCGATAGTTGGCTTCAGGGCCCTATTGCTGACGTCAGCAATGACAATGTATCATGTTCTCGCAGCAGGAATTGAGGTTACATGATCCTATTTCTGACGTCGGCAACGGTAACATTACGTGCTACTGGAGGGGTTTTGCTGGCCTTAGGCACTCACCCCTGGCGTCTGCAACTGGGACATGATACTTGAATACTCTTATCCCAGGCACCTGCAGTCAGCACCAAGGTCATGTGTTGGTTCATACCCCTACCTTTTGACGTCAGCACCAGGTTACTGTCGGCCCTATGAGTATTCCACTTGAGTCGTAGGTGGTCGCTGGCGCATGGTCCTATCACCTACTGCTCTTTTCCAAGGGTTGGTGTGTGTCTGGGGACTGATGCCTGGGAAACATCAGTCCACATACATACACCACCTGAGATGCTCTCTAGCCTGCGTACTGATCAGGTTGTCCGCCCGGGTAGCGGCACTGTTGATCAGCACGTGGCTGCTTTCAAGCTTTAACTGCAGGTTTGAACGAGTTACACTCGGCCTCAGCTGGGTTGGTTGTTTGACTCGTGTAGACGGTAGGCATTTGCAGTCAGTACTGCCTGTGTCTGACGTCTGCAAGGGTTCAGCAATCTTCTTGTAAATTTCTTATCTAAATTCACTCATTCTCTTTCATCTCATTGGGCTGTCATACATAGATCTTCTTTAGTGTCCCCACCCTAGCGGTTCCCGAGGGACCGCGGCACAGCCTCCGGTTGGGCCTAGAGTGTATAGGACCCCCTGTCATATTTTATTCACTTGAACGCCTTCGTTAACTGGCTTAACGATGCCCGCGCTAGAGTCACCACTGACCCAGAGTCTGCCTCCGCGGTCCACCCCCCTGTTAGTCATGTAATGTAATAGGCACCGTTGAGTCCGCCTCAGCGAAGGTATTGAGTACGCCTCGATACATAACTGGGCCCCCCTCAGTTATTTACACTCAATTTCACCCAGGGACACCTTGTACCCGTGATCCCTTTAGATGTTTTCGGGTGCGCCCTCAAAACATCTAGAGTAATTCATTTTAACTGACTGAGTGTGTCAGAATAGCACCCTTGGTACCCGTGCTCCTTCTCTCTTCCACTGTGTGACCTGCGAGCCTCATTTCATCTCAGTGATCGGCAACCCGGCCACCAGCTGTATATAATACTCCTGGAGAGTGTCCGTTCTGTTCGGAATGCGGGCTCCCGTTTCGGACACGGCTGTAAGTTACTTGCGAATGTCGTCCAACACAGAACCTCTGTATAGTCCATCACACTGTACAGAGATCACAATCGCTCCTGGCGAGTGATGCCCGTTGCGTAACTGCGCGACCCCTTTGCGTAACTGGGTTTGTAAACTAGCTTTGTCCCTATTTATTGCTCCTTTTTAAGTTCAATTTTCAGTTGTCCACATCCTTTTCACCTTATGCCACTTTATGCGCTACTCCTGGTGAGTAGGATCTTGCCGGCTACGAGTCCGCCTCGCCCCAAGGTTTGTAAACTAGTACAAACGGTCGAACCTCCAGGAAAAATCCCTCCTGAGCGGGTTTATCCGTCTTCTAATTTCTCGGCAGGAAAACCGCCTTTTCTCTCTTCTTATCTATTCTTCTGTCCTTTTTCGGCTATTCTAATTGCCGGGTCCAGGCCCCAACTCTACATTTTTGGTCGGGATCGATTCCCCCATGTCTCAGGCCATGCCTCTATCCATCATGGGCGACCAGATAAATTCCCTTCTGCGTCACCCTGGTGTACTCTGATCTTGCATCTTACAATCCTATTCCCATTCTAGCTCCATTTTCGTGGTCGCTAGTCTTAAACTAAATCAAGTTTACGTCACAAACGCCGTCGCGCACGCGTTTTTCGAATTCACGCGCTCTTTCGCCGCGAATTCAAAAGTAGTACTCACTTTCACTTTACACAATAGAGACACCTCGTCGTTCCTGCCGTCTCAGTACCCAGCCTGTACAGACCAGTGAGCCGCTCTCTATTCAATTTGACTTAATTGCTTCACGGGCAAGGACGTCTGTTCTAACCACCTTACGGGAGAACGCACCCTCGGACATGAAGTTGGAAGCTGATCTCCCTTCACAGATCGAGAACAAGGTCCAGGCAGCATTTGAGAATGCTCTTGGACCCCTCAACCAAAAGTTAGAGGCCATGAATGGTCGGAGGCACCCTCCCGTGTCCAGCTTTATGGCCCCTCCAACCTTCTCCGGTGCTTTTGGTGAGTCTATCACTGATTTTATGTCGCATCTTACTTGTTTCTTTACACTCCAGGGTGTAAGCGAAACGGATCATGCGTATAAAATCGCCTTTCTGGAGTCATGCCTTACGGGTCCTGCTCTTGCCTCCTACCGGGACTTTAGCAGCAGCACTCCAATACCTACCCGCTACGAAGAGTTTACGGCTTTTCTACGGAGAGATTTTCCGGTAGGGCGCGACTCTGATCTGCATCAGCAGCTGATCCAAGATCGACTGCAGAAGCCGACAGAGTCCGCGATAGTCTATCTTGAGCACCTCAAGAGACTATCCAGGGTAGCGTATCCAGATCTCGCCACGGATGTCCGAGATTCTATCATCAAACCTATCTTTCTGCGAGGATTGAAACCGGTCCTCCGAGATAGTATCAAGTTTAGGGAGTTTACGACTCTTGAAGAGACACTCAAGGCAGCCTGTTACGCAGAATCCTAAATCTTTCGGGACGAGATTCGGTACACCGCACCATCTAACGCCGTTTTCTCTTCAGAACCTAAACACGCCAGATATAATCCCGATATGCCTAACAGAAGCGCTAACGGTCGTCAGAGCAACGCTCAAACGTCGTCATCCTCCGCCGATGAGGTTCGCCGCTTGAAACAGGAAATGGCCAGGCTAACGGCCCACGTAGCGAAGCTTACAGCCCAGCAACGTGCACCAGCGCCAATCCAACAGACGCCGCCTCCACAGCCGTCGACACCAAATCAGTCCGCCGGGCGACGCTCATCGGGAGCACACCTTCAAACCTGCTCCTTCCACGGACTGTGTACACATAGCGAGGCCGACTGCCGGGCCCAGCGTCCCACCGGTGCCGCTCCCGGTAACAACACCGCTAACGGTGGTCGCTGTTATTTTTGCGGTAGACGTGCCCACCCCACGGACCGATGTGATAGGCCATGCCCTCATTGTCGTCAAGTGCGAGTGCACCGATCAACTGCCTGTCCGCAGCGCAATCCGGCAAACACGGGTGAGAATGACTTCCAAAATACTGGTTATTCTTCCCAGGGGACAAATGTGTATCATCAGAGAAATGGTTATCACCCTCCTAACGGGATGGGGAACCAATATCGGCAGCCCATACGTCGCAACAACGCCGTTGGGGCTACCGATGGCCCTCCTCATCCAGATCCTCTTGATCTGGATGATGAGGCACTTGCTGAACACCTGACAGATCCTTCACAACAGTGTTATCCTGTCTGCGTAATCAGTATTGGATTTTCAGTGGTCCAAGCAGCTCAGGTACCCGTACCCATAAATGTATCGGACATACCGCTGCCACCACCACCACCAAGGTATGCAATGCCGGTCACCATGGACCCCTCGACGACACCGCAGTTTGTTGGCCACGCTAACATCCTAGCATCGTATTGCATCCCCAAAACCACGACTGCCAAGCCAGCTCCAGCCGCAAATACGACGTCTTCGGCGCCACCGGCCCGCATCGTCCCTCCAGGACCACCGCCTTCGATCCCCACGGATTCGGCTATGGAAGTCCTCGACCAGGTCGAGCCCATGAATTTGTCAGGTATACTACCTTCTTCTTCAGGTGATCCTAGAGTAGGAACCAGAAATCTATCTCAGTCTACGACTCTATCGATTTCTTGTTCACAGCGCCATTGCCCGTCCAAGACGCGATGTTGGCCATCTGGTCAGTTGACCTGGCCAAGAAATACCCGCATTTGCCGTGGACTCTGCTCAACGACCCATCGCATGTCGAAGCGCTCACGGCTGCCGACGTGGTGCTCGCGGCACCTGTATCAATGCGACTCTTACGACCCGACATCGCCCGACGGGCACTCGAGTTCATTGCCAATGGGACTATCACAATCTCGCCCGTTGAGAAGTTCTTATTGGATGGGGAGCCATCCTCGCCTTCGGTCGATGCCGTCCGCCGAGCAGTCGAACAGGCCAGTCGGATCCTCCTGCCTGCTGTCGCCGCTACATCACCGACAGCAGCGCCACCTGTTGCCGCTACACCGCCAACAGAAATGGACATTACTGCTTCCTCGCCCCCGGCCAAGGAACCCGCAAATGATCCTACACCGCCGGCAACAGCCCAAACCACAACGTCGGCACCAGCCCAAAGTACACCGTCGGCACCAGCCCAAAATACATTGTCGGCAACAGCCCAAACCAAATCGCCGGCGCCAGCCCAAGAGACATCTCCGACCGCTGCGACCAAGTCGCCTGTCGTCGAGATCTTACGTCCGGTTAACGAAGATGTCAGCATTGTTGAGGAATCTCCGTTCCCAACGGCAGTCGCCCCACGGTCGCCAAAAGTGGGTATCCTCCGGGAAATCCACCCGTGTGGTGGATTGGTCCTCGATTTCCCCGACAAGGAACCCATTTCGTCTGACAGCGACGAAGAAGAAATCTGACACTGCCCCTCAGGCCAGATTTGTGAAAATGTGTGAACACTTACAAACCACGTTTGTACAGTTGTTTTTGATAATAAAATTGACCTTGGTAACATCACTGTTTCTAGGGGTGAGTTTGTCAGCACCGGCGGCTCAGTATCAATTTTGTGGTCTCTCAAGAAGCGGACATCCACTTGAGTTACCCAAACGGGTAGAGTGTAAACCATCGCAATCTTCATGGAGCCCGCGGCGCATGAACGTTATGGTGTATGTCCCTAGCTCAGACCCGATTACAACCACAGCGTGGAAATGCACATTGCGCACCCGCAAAGTCTGCACCAACACTGGTTTCTTCGGCTCTAGGGGCATTACTGCAGACGTCATTACCACTCAGCACTTAGCGCCTGCGGCTTGCACGCTAGCACATCGCACTAAGATGTTTGGCTCACAAAAACTTGTCGGCATTCGCCCTGGCTTTTATAGCACAAACCAAACATTGGAAGTGATGTACGAATGGTGCTGCAGCGACGTCTGCAAGACAGTGACAAACCTCTTCATCGAGGAGGGACAAGTCGCTTCGTGGGACGGCACTACGGCCCTAAGCACCTTAGGCGATGTAGGTGGATGCAGTCCCACTGCAGGTCAGTGCACTACTCTAGACGGGGTCATTGTCTGGCCTGCACAAAACTTCACGGCGCGGTGTCATTATCACCCCAAGGGAAATTACACTGCGTCCATGTCAGGGAACCACGTCATCATCGATGATCTACAGGTTGCCCTTAAGATCCCGGGAAACTCCCGCGTCTTCCAACTGTGCCCAGAACTACGTTCCACCACAGTCCGGACGGATCAGGGTCTTCTCCTTCGCATCCACGGGAGATACAATTTGACCCAAAACTTGTTCAGAATGGCAAAGGACACACGTCCCGATCCTATCAATGCCAAACTGAACTACCTGGCTCAGCAGATCAAGGATTCGGAAATTAACGGTTTCCGGTTCACGTGGCTTGAGCTCTGCTCTCAAGCTCAACGCTATCTTGATCTGACTTGGCAGTTGCTTCGCTTCGACCCTACCTTGGGTGCCCGGGCATTCCTCCAGAGGAATGACCTGACGGCGGAATTCACAGGCGATGCACTGACAATATGGCCATGTCAGAAGGTCAACGCCACCTACATTTACCACTCGTACCGGGTGGGAAACGTTTGCTACAAGTACTTACCTGTACAGGTCGGCGGCACCATCTACTTCGCCACCCCCGGTGGTCCAGATCTCATTAAGTCTAGCCCAATTGTGCCGTGTCATCACCACTTTACAGGGATTTTCCGAAATCGCTCGGGCTGGTTTACTGAGTCTGGCGCGGTTCATGTGAGCCACATCCCACTGGAACTCTTCTGGAAGCAGCGTTTCAACATCACTCACTTTGAGGCACCGGCGCTCTTCCATGACCAGTTGGGGATGACCCCTTCAAACTTTGCCTTCTTTAAACAGTACGTTTACAAGACTGAGCAAATTGAAGCGGTACTCAACCGGCTGGTAAACTTTACCGCTGGTCTATCCCTGCAACCAGACGCCATCTACCAGGCCTTTGCAGGGGTAGGAACCGACATCAAGGCCTCTCTGGAAGGTGTTGGTCTGGCAGCAAACCATGTTATTACGGGTCAACAACACACCCTCGCCCAGGGCTTGCATGCTGTCCTGAGCGGGCCGGTCCAGTTGATCTTTAACATCCTAATTACCCTGATGGTGCTGATCAGTGTCGGATACCTTGCCTATCTTGGTGTATCTTATTATCTCAGCTACCGCCTGCAGAACAAACAGGTCCGGTTTGTTCGCCATTTCTCCCCGTTGGGTCTTTACCGCAAAGTCCAACGCTGGATTGGTTTTCACTATGTGCAAAACGATGTGCCCTCTCGGCTTGACCGAATCACACCGTGTTTCGTCGTGCTGCTGGATGCCAAGGAAACTCCTGCTTTCCTTGATACGGGGTGCCCCCGCACTATCATTAGCCAACGTCTTCATAAGGCCTTGGCTAAAGAAAGTCCGAAGGCGGTCATGGCGTTCCAGCAACATCACGACTTTAACCCATTGATGAGCATCAATGGTAAAGCCGTTCATACCATCCTTTCGGGACCATGTGAAATCATGTTGCCCGGAAACCGCCAGCCGAACACACGGATCGATATACATCTCCATGTGTGCAAGACTACGTCTCCCTTCTGGGCACCTGTTGACCTTATACTCGGACTGGACTTCTTAGAACAGTTCAAGAACATTATGTTTGACTACCAATGTAATGTTTGTCGGCTGGACGCGGTAGAATTACCTCTCCTGCTGACCACGCCGGAGATTGACCAGATCGACCCCTGGTGGGAGAACACCCGTGCTCTCTCAAGAAGCTCACACAGGTCGGGATCACGATCGCGGTCCAGGGCTTCGTCCATCTCTCGGCCACACTCACGGGCCTCCTCAGTTGCCTCATCACGTGGGTCAACCAGGGGATACCGGGCTTCTTCCAGATGGGCAAGTCATCATTCGTCGACCTTGCACGGGTCAGGTTGCCCTCGACCTCCGCCTGGAAACTCTCCAGTTACGCTAGAGAAAGGCCGATACCGTGAGCCAAGTGATTCAGATGCTCCGGCATCACCCGTGCCAACCGCGCCACCGCTATCAGACACCGAGATTGAATCACTAGGAGCTACTCAGAGCCCAAGGGACCACTCAGACCACGTACTCACGGTACAGGATGAGTCCACCCTTCTGAATGACCCGGAACCCTCCGTCGGATACGCTCTAGTAGGTCTACTACGTCGTACGGGACTGCCGATTCCAAAGCGGTCTGGTAAGACCAAACACACTAGTGGTGCCACCACACCTGATTCCGGTCATGTGGTCTCTGCTTTTTATCCAAATGATATTCGGACACCCCATATCAAAGTTCTCCTCAACAACTGGGTAGAAGCAAAGGCACTGGTCGACACAGGAGCTGTTTTCTCACTCCTGGACCACAAGTTAGCGGCCCAGCTGCCCAACTTGACACTTTCACCAACCAGGGCTCGTCCTATCGCAGCCAATGGGTCCCCGATCCCACTGCTAGGAGCAGCCTATATCACGGTTACGGTAGCTGATGTCTCTGAATGGATTCAGGTCCAAATACAGGAGAACTGTTCAGCTGAACTGGTCCTCCGAACAAACTTCCTATGACCATCGGTCATGTGCAAATGCATAGTGAGCCCTCACGGGGATCACCGGTCGACTCAGACACCGTCCTCGATCGTCAGTGGGTCCAGGCCAATGCTGTAATCTCACCGGACATCTCCCCTCGGGACCGGGCAGCCTTACTCGACCTGCTGGTTGCATACACCGACCTTTATGCTCTTGATGAAAAGGACACAGGTTCCACTGATCTCGTCCAGCACGAAATCAGCATGGGCGATGCCCGCCCAGTCCGCCGTTTCCCTTACCGGTCCTCACGTAAGGAAAAGGATCTCATCATGCAGGAGGTCAAGGCGCTCCAGGAGAAAGGTATTATTCGGCCGAGCACGTCACCATGGGCTACTAATACTGTCCTGGTGCGCAAGAAAAATGGTTCTCACCCTATGTGTGTTGACTTTCGTGGTCTTAACGAGGTCACGAAAAAGGATGTCTACCCTCTCCCACGGATAGATGACATCCTCGACACACTCAAGGGTATGAAGTATTTCACTACCCTTGATCAGGCTAACGCTTATTGGTCAATCCCGATTGCCGAGGCGGATAAAGAGAAGACGGCATTCAATACACCCATTGGACTTTACGAATTCAATTATTTGCCTTTTGGTCTGTGCAACGCACCAGGGACATTTCAACGCCTCATGGACCTCCTCCTTACTGGAATCCAATGGCGCACGGTTCTGACCTATCTCGACGACATTTTGGTGTTCGGGAACTCTCACACCCAAATGCTTGAGCGCCTGGCAGATGTGTTCACCCGTCTTCGCCGGGGTGGAATGAAGCTCAGACTGGGCAAGTGCAAATTCTCGCACTCAGAGGTAGAGTACCTAGGCTATCGCATCTCACAGAGCGGCCTAGAACCTGACCAAGCCAAGCTGGCCGCCGTCCAAAACCTACCCATTCCACAAAACGCCAAAGACATCAAGTCCTTCCTAGGCCTCGTGTCTTACTACAGGCGTTTCATCCCTGGTTGTGCCCGGCTCAGCGAGCCACTCACCAAGCTCTTACAGAAGGAAACTACTTTCCAGTGGTCAAAACCTCAGCAGGAGGCATTCGACGAACTCCGCCGCCTGCTGACCAATCCTCCTATCCTACGCCATCCGGACTTTTCGAAATCCTTTATCCTTCAAACTGATGCAAGTATTTCGGGGATAGGAGCGGTTCTAAGCCAGTTAGACGAATTTGGATACGACCATCCTGTCGCGTACGCCAGCCGAGGGTTAACAGCGGCCGAGAAAAACTATTCCATTACAGAACTGGAAACTCTCGCTGTTGTCCATTTCGTCAAGCACTTTCGACCATACCTCTTCCAGCACGAGGTGGTCGTTCAGACTGACCATACCGCCATCAAAGCAGTGTTGGAGAAGCCTAACCCCTCTGCTCGGATCGCTCGATGGGGACTCGCGCTCGCCGAATTCAAATTGACAATTCGGCCGCGAAAAGGTCAGTCTAATGGTAATGCTGATGCATTATCACGCCTGCCGGATCCTAACTCCCTCACCGGTCAGAGTATTGATGATACTCCCCTTTACAGACCTGAGGGGCATGTTATGATGATCACCGATGGTGTGCAGCACCTGGCGAGATCAAGAACCTTGACTGATGGTGTGCAGCACCTGGTGCGTTCAAGTAATTCAGCACCGATCACTGCTGGCGCGGAGCGCCCGGTACGATCAGAGTCTTATGCCGAGATATCGGTTGGTGCGCAGCACCCCGACCTTTTCGCTGCTCAGCTAGAGGATCCGGAGTTAGCCGACATCATTCGCTCTCTTAAGCCTCTGGGCGACCAGAATGATGTGCGAGGCTACCATCTGTTGGATAACGTTCTTCAGAAATGGACAGGCGAGTCCAATAAGATTGTCATACTCAGATCCATGGTTACTACCATTATCCGGGCTCATCATGATGACATCTTAGCTGGACACTTTGGTGCTAAACGTACTGTGCGGCTCATTGCTCGCAGATACCACTGGCCTTCCCTCAGTCGGGATGTCAAATCCTTCTGTCAGCGGTGTGATCTTTGCCAACGGAATAAGCCCGCTCGACAGAAAACCAGTGCGACCCTGAAACCTATCACCATTACGGGACCGTTTCATCGGGTAGGTGTCGACTGTATGGGACCAATGACCACTAGCGAAGCTGGCAACCGTTTCATCGTAGTCTTCATCGACTACTTTACAAAATGGGTCGAGGCTTTTGCTACTCCGGATATCACTGCGCACACCATAGCCCGGCTGTTTGTAAGGCAAATTGTCTGCCGGCACGGGGCACCGCAGATTCTTCAGTCAGATCGTGGCACTGATTTCACATCAAAACTGATGACTGAGATCACTGCGATCTGCGCAATGAAGAAGATCCACTCTACCGCCTATCATCCGATGACCAACGGCGAGGTGGAAAGAGCTAATCAGACGCTAGCCACACGGCTACGTATGTATGTTCATCACGGACATACTGATTGGGATGAACACCTACCATACGCTGTGTTTGCCGTCACTATCAGCATGAATGAGTCAACAGAGTACTCGCCCTTTGAACTCATGTACGGTCGCACACCCATGCTCCCTGTTGATGCCGCGCTCTCATTCAACCCTCCGGCCCATATCATTAATGTTTCCTCATATGATATGGAGGTCAAACGTCATTTTACGAATGCGTTAACCTTAATCGAGAGTCGGATTGAGAAAGCACAGGAGGCCTATTCACGGTCTTACGACCGGAGGGCACACGATGTCTCGTACAAAGTAGGGGATCAGGTGCTCAAACTGCGCACCTCCAGCAAACGTGGACTCACTCCTAAATTGCTGCCCATCTACGATGGGCCCTATCTTGTAACAAGTGTGGCATATCCCAATGTCACACTTCGTCTCGAGACGGATCAGGAAGACACTGTACATGTCAACAAGCTTCGACTTTACGTGTCCCCTGAACCACCGAGTGAAGCAGAGGATACACCTCCCACTTCACAGGCAACGGATTCGGCACCCTTGTTGTACCCTTCAATAAGCCGGGACTTTACACCGAATTTGATTGACCCACATCTTGATGCAGAGGTCCCCGACCCTTAATTCAAGATGCATTCTCTTCATTGTCCCCGCTTACGGACGAGGACGTCCTTTTTCGAAGGACCGCCGTGCCCCTCACGAAGTATCCATTCTTATTCATGCTGGATTTTAGTGGATAGAAGAGAATGTGCAGCAACCAAAACGTCACATCTTAGGCACATCCCCACGCGATAGCCTACACTTCACTGGGTGCATCCCCTGCGATAACCCGATAATCTGCACCTCACTGGGTGCATCCTCTGCGATAACCCGACAATCTGTACCTCACTGGGCGCATCCTCTGCGATAGCCTACATCTTGCCCTGAAAATTTTTCTTTTCTGTGTTCTAGACTCTCGCACAGGATATTCAATGTCTGCAACTTCACGCATCAACAATTTCCGGTTACCATACTGTCAAACAAATTACGATCAAAGAAGGCTCCATCCGCCAACAACCCAACGGACCTATTCGACCACTCGCCGTCGCACCTTGGAACGACCTACAACCACGGACACGCCGCACAAACCTCACTACTAACCACCACAAGGACGAGGACGCCCTTTTTCGAAGGACCGCCGTGTCACGTGCCGCTCAATTCCCCAACGTCACGTGATTCCGATCATGTCGATATTTTGTTTTCTTTCATGATTTGTTCATTACTCATTCATGTTTTCGTTTATTTCATTTTTGCACATGCATTTTGTGTTCGTTTTTATATTTTTCATGCATTTCTATGTTTCGTTTTGTTGTATTTTTATTTCTTTATGAACGCGGGCTACAGTAGGCCCTTTAGCTAAAAACTTCCGCCAGTCGTGCTCCACGAGCACATGGCTATTTTTGGTGCACTCCATGCACCTCTTATCACCAAAAATTAGCGTCGTTTTTGTTACGCAAAAACGACTAGCTAAGAAGTTTAGCTAAAGACGTTCATATGCTTAGCATAGGCACTGCAGTCGGCCTCAGTGCTAAACGCATGTGAACGAAAAAATGTCTATGTGCTCATAGGCATCTTCTGCATCGCGCCTAGCTGCAGAAGTTAGCTTGGACGTCGAGAAACTCCGCCCAAGCTGCAGCTGTAGCCAAACATGTCCTTAAAAGGACATGTTTCTTTAGTTTTTCACTCATTCTTGGGTTTTACCCCTGCGTCCGATTTGTTGTCAGCGTCCGCCGCCTGTTGCCTAATTTGAATAAATTTGACTAGCCTTCACTGCATCCGCCGCCTTACATTAAATAAATTTGCATAAATTTTTACCCAGTTACCGCGTCCGCCGCTTACCCGTCTACAGTACCCGCTGCCCATCAGTGCCAGGTGTCCGACCGCCCCGGTTAGCAGAGAAACGTTGGAGAATCGCCTCCCGATCGCCGCCACTCGCCGCTAGGACTCGTGTGGATCGCATCCCCCCGCTCCAGTGCCAGAAGACCGAAAGTATCCAAGGACTTGCCGCCCGATTCGTCGAATCGCTTGAGAAACAGGACTAGGTGAGTCTTCTCAGGGGATTATTGTTATTTGCGGGGTATTTGTTGGGAAATCCTTCCTAAGTCGGTTTCCCAAGTTTACCACAGATAAGTAGGGCCTCCACCTCTCAGGTTCGGGCTAAAAAGGGGCTGTCTGGTTCCTAACCGGGTCCCACAAATTAGGTCATTTTACGGATGACCCTGTCCCCACTCTCACTGAGTAGGACTCGGGGATTGTCGCACCTAGCCTGGCAGCGTTGTCCATTACCCTACAGCAAGACCCCAAGGACAACACCAGAGAACCAACTATAGACCTCTCTATAGCCACCATTCGCCAGGTTAGGCCCCAACGCCAACCAGGGAAGCCTGGGGAAAATGCCAGTATCCATCAGGAGTCACAGCCTATTACTCACTGTAATAGGATCAATCTGATATGGTTCACCATCAATGTGACGTCTAAAACACGGTATTACCTGATGAGATACCCAAACCTCCCCAGCTCTCCCAAATCAACATGTCATACACGTGACATGGCGTAAAATGTGACAATACATATAGCGCCTGTTGAATGAAAATGCCATATTTGTAACACAATCTTTCGTGTCAATCTCATTTTTGAATTTCAGATTTTTTCTCATCTGTAAAAGCTCAGTGCAGTTTGGAAGCATACATGTGCGAGGGTGATACGGGGGTATGTACCACCAGAGTTTTGAATGGAAGTCTTTTCCTGCGTGGAAAACATTTTTAGTAAACTTTTTGGGACTCCGTCTCAAAAAAAGGATCGACCCCTTTTCTAACCACTCACCCCAAATTTCAGAGCTGCACATGTGTGGTTGGAAGTAGCAATGTATGGGAAGAATTTTCGAGAGGGAGAGTTGAAACGGAAAAAATTGATTTTCCAAAAAATTGTCATATTTTACTAATTCTTTTCAAAAAATCTGTTTTTTCATTTGTTTAGATTTTGAAAAAGCCCAGAGTAGTCAATTGACTTTTCCCAGAGGCCAGCCAGGGGTGTTCAGGAGTCTCAGTAGAAGGATTTACTCCCCCACCCCATGTGCATCAGTGGTTGATAGGTGTCCTGATGGCTGCAGAATATACGTTTCCACGGACATGAAACATTTTTCAGTGAGTAAGAATGTCCAATATTACAAAAGTGTATTTTTCACACTTTAACTCAACTTCTCAAAAATCTAATTCATTCCTTTTTCTAGCTTGGCAACTATCCAAGCAAGCATATTTTACTTTTTTCTGCGCTATCGGGGCGTTTTCTAATAAACTAGTCCACCTCTTTTTAGTGGGCCTCAACCACGCATGAAAATCTTCATAGAAGCGCATTGAAGTTTTAAATTTGGTCATCTTAACATCAAAGAAACAATAAAAAACAATCTTAAAAGTACAAATTCTCACGTTCGGCAAAAGATGTGTAAACTGCACAGTAAAGCGCGTTGTAAACATATTGTAAAGCGATCATATCTGATGAACTCCCCATGGTCAAGAATCCTCAACCCAAAAAATCGCAGAAATGCATTTGTTTACACTCAGAATAATTTTTCTGTGTAAAGTGACTGCATCCGTTAGATCTTCTCCCGCGGTTGAGAACTCCTTCCACCAAAAAATTACGAAAATACGCTTGTTTACACCAGGGATATTTTTTCGTGTAAAGTGATCGCATTCATTGGATTCCCAGAACTCCTTCCACAAAAAAATCACGAAAATACGCTTGTTAACACCCAGGATAATTTTTTTATGTAAAGTAACCGCATCCATTGAATTCCCCGAGGTGGAAAGCGCCTTCCACCAAAAATCACGAAAATGTGCCTGTTTACACGGGATAATTTTTTAGTTTAAAATGACTGAAATTTCCGGCAATTCCCTATACTCAAACACCCTTTGACCCTAAACATTATGGTTACCCTGTTTCTCACAGGAATCAGCAGTTTTCATGTTTTTTTCTAAAAATTGTATTTTTGAACCCAAATGACGCATAATTCAAAATCGTCAAATTCAGGAATTTCTCGGACTTTGTTCACTCAAACAATTTGACCAAGTCGGTATTTTCAAAAAATCTGAAAAAGCGTTCGAGAGGTCACTTGGTAGATGCATGCCTCAAGATATTGAACTTGCGGATAAAATACTCAATGTGGAGACTACAGTTACTCAATGCCGAAAAAAGGTTGTTTTTTGCATATTTTTGACGCCCCACCGAGCACCGTTTGAATATAGAGACGACCTTTGACATCCTCATATTTGCATCCATACCGGATATTATGCAAAAAAACCGCATCCCTCTATCTGTTACTGTTTTGGCTTTAGGGGGGAGACAGTAAAAAGAGGTTCAAGTATATTATAGCTTGACGCGTTCGCGCCATTTCAGACCTTTGTTGAGTGAAATTTCTTATGTAGAACATGGTAAAGGCCCTGAAATACTTTGTCGACGGACACCGGCCGGAGTCGGACAACGCTATTCGTATCCGGCGTCGGCCGACACTATTCGACGAAGTATAGCAGGGCATCTGGCGCTAACCGGCTTCATTTTATGTGTTGATTAGCGGGGCAGCGCTCAAGCGCAGAAAACTAAAGTATTTTCTTGAGCCGGACAAAAAATTTCAACTCGATCATTGCAATTTGGTGTCGTAATAGCAGCTGTGCAACTGTCAGCCAAAACTACTTGACGAAGTATGGCAGGGCCTTAACTGTTTGAAAAACCGCGAAAATTTTGCGTAAATAACCGGGAATGAGATTCCGTCGAACTGGTGGCCACCATACATGCACAGCATAGAGATTCTGCTGGGGGTGGGCCAGGACAGGGGATGGAATACAAAAATTTTTTTTCGTTCTTGATAACGAAAAAAAGGTTTCAGAAAGTCTTCTAACATCCAAGCAGCATATTCCTCAACCTATATTAGTCAGATAATTATTTGCTTAGACAGCACTTTTTAAAGTTTTCATGCGACTTTTTTGGAATCAAGTATGATTTGTTTAAAAAAATTGTCAAACTACGGCATCATTTCTATTTTCATGATGACTTTCTCTACTCTCTTGCTCATTTTCCTTCGTCATCTTCCCAACCATTGTTGGGGAACTCAAATCTGCTGGGGGTCAAACCCCCCCCCACGTGCATGTATGGTGGCCACACGCAAAATTCTTATGGCTATATGACCTGTCAATTTTTTGCTCAGCAAAGTGCGCTGGACGCGTT
Source organism: Romanomermis culicivorax (assembly GCA_963922205.1). Taxonomy (NCBI): domain Eukaryota; kingdom Metazoa; phylum Nematoda; class Enoplea; order Mermithida; family Mermithidae; genus Romanomermis; species Romanomermis culicivorax. The sequence continues at coordinate 220,991 of CAWUHX010000375.1, forward strand.
GAGGCAGGCAGTTAATTTTTCTCCCGGTAGGGGTACATAGGGGAGGGGTAAACTCTCCTACCGGATCCTGGACCAAAAAAATCGTCTAGCACCCCATCCTGAACTTTTTCTAAAACAATTTTTTTGTGAGCTCTCTTTATTTTTTCACATTCTCACGCCCTCTCGATGATAAGTTCGGGGACCCTCCGCCCCGGAGAATTTGTGCCGTGTGCGTCTGACATACAGTGAGCTTTGATTTTTCACAAGTTATTGGTGACAGTTGGGCACACTCACGAATTTGCAGTTCGCGGTAAACCGTAACGAGCTTTTTCACCTAATTTTTTAGCACTTCAGAAAAGAGAAAAGTTCGCCACCTTTTCCTGGGCTTAGAAATTAAACCAAACATGTGAGGGCCGGAACGTAACAAAAATCACAGCTCAGAAATATAAAAAACGACTGTACTTACACAGAGAAAAATCGAATAAATATACTATTTTGAAAACAGATGATTTTTTTACACGTGAGGGCGCGGAACATGGAAAACACGTATGTGAAAAATTAGATCTCGAGAAAAATCGAATTAATGACTAGAATACGTCCTTGATATTTTGAAACGGCCTCACAGCCAAGTCCATCGGCAAATTGAACGCAAAAGCGTTAAATTTCTCCAACGAAGTACAAGCATCGTCGAATCCTAAATTTGAAGAACTTTAGATGCCGCAAAGTGATCTATTCATTTAAAAATTGTCTAAAGAATACCAGTTTTGACCACGTAACTCCACGACGTGTAAAATTCGTCGGTGATGTCTTTGGTTCTTAAAATCATGCGTAGCCAACCGACTAATTTTCTGTGACTAAAAAATGTTCTAAATTCGTGGGCATGAATTAAAAAAACGGAGTAAATTAAGTATCAGTTTTCTACAAAATATCGAGAATCAAATGATAAGACAGAACAAGAGAAACAAATTTATGGAGTGAACAGTTCGACCTACTAATGTACGTAAAAAGACGAAATTCTCACTTCAATGCTGCGCATATAAAAGCTTTGAACATGGCGTCTTGGCTGCGCTTTAGCCGACTGTGCGATGATGCCACGTTGTCTATAGTGGACAAAAGAAGCTGTTTCGAAGTGACTGCTCGTCCGCCGATGTTATCCAAATTGAAAGATTGAGATAGACGCCTAACGGGATCGTTGGAAAATTCTTTTCCGTGCTTTTAAACGAATTTTGAAACGTCAAAATTAAGTTTGCAAAAGGAAAAAGTCAATTGTCGACAAAATTTTCGAGTTAATTTTTACATTTTTTCCGCTTAGTAAACTTTACTTTTATATCGTAATATTTATAAATGATCTCCCAAGCGTGTATGTTAGATTCTTGAACGTAGCTTTTCGACCTAGCCGATAAACATCCGAAAGATGAAAGTATGGAATTGGAATGATTTTTCTATAAAAAATCGATAAAAATTGTGCTAAAATGAAAGTTATCTATTTTCAACCGGGGGTAAAGTTCCGTGTTGCAATAAATCTCGGAGCGCAGGGCATAATTCTTTTCGCACAGCGCTAACCAATTCTTCGGGACAATTTTCGAAAACGTCCTAAACGATAAACGCTGCTATTTTTCGAAAGAACCGAAATTGTCAAATAATAAAACAAATAAAATTTAAAAACAAAAAAGTAAAAGACATATATACTTTCAAAAAAGAACATTATTGACAATATTCACTCATCTTTTTTGTACGAACTTCTTAGTGAGATCATCCAAAAAATCTTCGCATGGGAAATTAGACTGCCTATTTCTTGCACGGATCAAAAAAAACTTCTTATGTTCGTGCAGAAGGCTGGAAAACTTTCGATATGTGCTGTTTTACGGTCATTACATCTTTTTTGACACAAAAATTTCAAAAAATCCCTAAAAATTTTTGTGCGGGCCTAAAAATGTTTATCTAGTACAAAACATACTGTTTTCAACTCACATTTTCTAATTCTTCTTCGTCGTCCGAACGACTACGAGCCACCAAAGTAGCCGGTCGTTGATCGCATTTGAATTTCGAAATGATGGCTACCACTCGATCGATAGCGATTTCTAAAGCGGCTCGAAAATCACTACAACAAAAAATGGTATAATTTTTAGGCGGAAAATTTTGGAAAACTTGCCCGTAATGACGACCTTGATTGGTATTTTTCAATTGATTACGATAAAATTTTTCGCTCTGACAACCTAATTGAGCCAAAATGTAAATTTGGATTAAGGAAAGCGTGCTGGCGAAAAAAGTCGAAGTTTTGGCGTCTTTCTTAATCTATAAAAAAATAAAAACGCATTTTTTTATCAGATTTCAAATATAATCATTTATCAAAACTAGTGGCTCATTTAAACTTCCCTTTTCCGACAGAACGGAACACAATCGACGGAACGTAACCGAACGGAAGAGAAATTTTCCTTCCGTTCGCTTGGAGGTTACCGTCGTCATTTTCCGAAAATTTCAGTTATCCTTTCCGATCGAAAGTAGATTTTCAGGCTGAACGTTTCAAGCTGTTGACGATCCGTACCGTTTCGTCGGAAAAGGCAAGTATAAATGAGTCATTAAATAATCATGAACCAATCTACCGGTTTTTCGTATCCGATCCGTTTCGCCGGTACGAATGTTCGGCTATGAACAGCGCAGGATTTTTCCGTTTCTATCGAACTACCTTGTTGTTGATTTTTACATGTACATTTGAGAAAATTTCCGCCCGCGGCACCTTCTTCTTGTAAGAAATCGATGAAACGTTCCAAATCCGTAATTTGGGTTTGCAGCTGCTGCACGAGTTGTTCTTTAACTTTAATTGGATTAATTAACTAAAATAATCAATTACTCGGACAAAAAAACTGTCATTCAATATAGAATTGGAAAAATTACTCGTTTTATAGCTTGGTCAATTTGCCATTGAAGTTCTTGAGGGCTGAGCGATTCGAAATCGGCTTTAAATTCCATTTTACTCATCAATTCGTCGATAATTAATTTTTGTTTTTCGAGAATTTGACTGGTGGGTAAGCCAGCTTCGCCGGCCTATAAAAACCGATAAATTATAGAATCTAGAAGAGAGAATTTCCCGAGTATATACTTCGTACGCAAATCGTTCCAAATCTTCCAACTGATCTTTTAGTTGCTTGATTAGTTGTAACTGCATTTGACGCTGTTTTTCGACAATACTTTCGTGTTCGTTTGTTTGTTTGATTGTCTAAAAATAAGCAAATTTTGGACATGGGAAAACGATTAGATTTTCCAGATGTGCACAGAAATTTTTAAAAACTAAAAATTGATAGCATAAACAGCTCACCGAATCAAATGAACGCTTATTTCGCTGATTCTTTTTCACTTCTGTAATATCCGGACATCCTTTGAAAGTAAATTCTTCGAGTTCTTTCAACAAAATCTGAACCGAAAATTCGATAAAATCAAAGAAATGAAATTCATACGATTACTTCTTTCTCATCAACATTCGCGTTACAAATTTGTTTCAAGCGGAATTGAACTTGCGCGAAATGCGTGGTCAATGCCAAAAGCGAATTATTCAGTCTTTCCTGCTCTTCTTCCAGTTCAATCAGTCGTGCCTTGTTTTCCATATTCTCGCTGCAAAAAAAGAGGTAATGATTCATATAAATTCTCATTCCGAATCTTGAAAAACCAATAAATTGTTGAATCTTACTTCCAGAAAGAATCGGACGGCTCCGGAGGTGGAGAAGAGAGCCCGTCGCTCCGGTCTTCGTCGGCTGTAGAAATTGGCTGAATTTCTTGCATCATTTTCTCAGAATACGTCGTACAACTTGCTTACAAAAGTAAAATAAGATACCATTATAATCATAGCTGAGCAAACCGCACTAGTTCATCTGGAATCAGCATACTTGTAATTGGGGGGTTTGGGGGGACCCCCAACTTGGCCAACCCTGTACCCGACCCCCCTCCAGTCTTGAAAAAATTGGCAAAAAAGTGCCTTTTTTGGGAAAAATTTCGACTTTTTTCGACCCCCTCCCCCAAATTTCGGATTTACGCCCCCCAACTGGTCGGACCTCTTACAGGTATGGGAATGAGATAGCCAAAAGCTTGGCTGATTAATTCCGTGAGAGGGTCCCTAAGCGTCAGTTGTTCAACTCCATCTTTTGAGCCAATAAATACTTCATTTTTTTGTTTGATCTTATTATTTCTTTTATTGTTTGTGCTCAGCGAGTTGTTAAGTCGTCTAATCCGTTTTTTTTGGTTAGTTCACTGTTTGGTTGGATGCGTTGCTCCTCACATTGTTAGCATGATCTGATGCAGTGCATTAGCATATCTGATACTGAAGCTTGGTCATCTAACGCCGTGCTGCATCCAGCCGCACCTATTGCCCAGCTAGGACAGCAACAACGCATAGACCTTCGATAATCGTCGAAACACCGTTTTTTCTAAATCCGTCCTATAATGTAGAGAAAATTGGAAACTTGCAAAAAAAACTAGACCGGCCAGATTAAATAGGAATATTTTTATAGTGTGTTTAAAGTCAGAAAAACTTAGAAATTTCTATGCTTCGGCCCGGTTTTAAACATAATCATGATTAGCATCAGACTAAGGTAAATGTGGGGAGAATAAACAGTTTATTGCCAAGTGAGCGATTCCAAAGTGAGCGATTCCTATATGGGCAATTCCCAATTGAAAAAATTCCCAAGTGAGCGACCGTTTCTTCGTTTTCTGTGTGTGTTGCTTATGTTTTCGTTTACGTATGTTTTCACGTTTTTATCACTCGTCTCTGGTTTGTTTCATTTTCGCTCTTCTTGTCATCTAATTTTTCCTTTCTTTTCTCATGATACATACATTACAAGTTGTCGTTTTAAATAACCGCAGTCTCCAGTATAATTCTTGTACAGTTCGGCATGCTCGAGTGTTTCATCGTAGTAAGTGTGAAAGGCTAAACAGAAACAAAAACCGGAAGATAACTGGAAGAAACAAAACATCAAGAGAAAAGAAACGTCAACAAAAATAAAGACACTGAGAATAAATGCAAATAGGTAGAAAAGCATCATAAAAAGAAGGATAACATGAAAAAATGACAAGAAAGAAGAAGCAAAAGAGAAAGCAGCAAGAAAGAATGAAAAAATTATGCGAAAAAAGAACAACTGAGAAAGAATCAGGAGGATAGAAGAAGAGAAATAAGAAGTAAAATGAAAAAAACCAAGATGAAAAGTGAGTACGAATGAAGAAAAAATCACGAAAAATTAAACAAAGCGTGCCGAATTGTATAAGTATTATACGGGAAACTATGCTTAAATTGAAAACTTGTAATGTATTGTTTCATGAGCAAAAAAGAAAAAAGTAGATGACAAGAAAAAAGAAAGCTGAAAACGTAAAAACATACATAAACAAAAACATAAGCAAAACACACAAAAAACGAAAGAAAAAAGAAATATATACAAAGAAAAATGAGGTAAAGAGGGAAAATATGAAGAAAGTGTTATTACATTCTCGATCGCTCGTTTGGAATCGCCCAATTGGGAATTCGTTCAATTGGGAATCACTCAAATGGGAAGCACTCAATTGAGAATTCGCTCAATTGGGATCGCTCAATTGGGAGTCGCTCACATGAGAATACCCCAAATAAACCAGCCAACCGAAAAAGAAACTACAGTATGAAATGTAATAATTATATGGATGTATTAGTTGGGACGTACTCAAAAAATTACTTTCAAAATTTTATTTCCAGTGTTTTTTTATGCCTCTTCCTTCCCACCCGTACAAAGATGAGCCGAAAAATCTTGGAACAAAGGAAATTTTTTTGTATGCAAAAAACACAATATTGCATGTATTTTTGCAGAAGCCTTCCTTCAAAATAGCACTTGAGTTTATGTTCTCCTGGCCCAAAAGTATAGGGCATTGAAAAATACAGCTCCTGTTTCTATTCCTTCTGTTGTCTTGTATCGTTTTGGCGTGTAGCGCCGAAAATTTTTTTGCATTCTTCTAAAATTCTGGAGAATCAATTTAAGAATAAATTATTCAGTAAGCATAAGGTTCAAATTTACTGTTCAAAAAGACGTCTTCTACCATTATACAATAAAAAAACTTCAAGTTCAACTTAAAATTTCTAGAAATCAATTCCATGACGGATATGCATTCAAACTCGGTTCTATGTTCGGAATTATAGCTACAAAAAGTTGGAAAAATTAAGATTTTTACCTCTTAAATGCACCTAAATTCATGTTTTCTATGTCGAACCCTCATATTTTTTAGCTTTTTCGAAAATTTTTTCCCAGAAAGTTTGATTTGCGGAAAAACAGCGGATAGATCAATCCGAAGAATTATAGAATGAAATATAGGCGCGATGCGCTGACAAATTTTCAATGTTTTCTGATTTTAGAGCCTGCAAAGCACATTTACTCTAAATCTAAAATTTAATGAATATAACTATAACCCACTAAAATGTATAGATATTTTAGTCAAAAATTTAGGAGCCCAGATGGCTCCTAGATCAAAAAATTTTAGAAGTCATTTCTAAATTTTTAGGGCCCAGGCCCCTAAAAGGACTAAAAAAGCCTGCTCCCAAGAATACTACCCAACAACAATCATTTTTAAAAAGTACCCATTGACATTTCCATAAAATTTGTATACTAAGTTTGACACTTTGGTGTGCCAGTAAGTCATTTTTCTGCCATTTCATTCGATCAGTAAGTCATTTTTACAAGGGTAATAAATTAATTTCTAAACCTAAGATCGGGGCACCGTTTTTAACACGAGGCTAATAAAGTTGGGCCTGTAGTAATGAAAATTTTAGTTGCGCAAAGGAAAATTAATACAAATTAGGTAAAATTAGCGCCAGCGCTAATGGGTATGTCGCTAAAAAATAGTAAACCGGGACAATACCCTAATACCCCTATAGGTATTCTGGATCACCAGATTTTTCCGAACTTTTGTGAACAACAATTAAGGAAAGGGTCCAAATTTTTTTCCGCGTATCAAATTTTTAAAAAGCGGGTCATCTCGCTCAAAATTGCGTACGGTCGCTGTTTTATGCATTTCTGAGCTCATTTTTGCATTAGACTGACATCGAGAAATTTTAAAATCAAGTAAAAAATTGAAATTTCTAAAATTCGTGCTACCGAATTACGGTTTTTTCCTCGAAGATTTTTTCTACATGAGAACCGAACCCAATTTTTTTTTCATCATTTCCCAAAAATTTTCCACATTATTAAAAACATTTATAATGTGGGGACGGATGTTTTTTTCTAAATTTTAGGAGCATTTTGATGTTTTTGGAGTAAGTAACCTACAAAAATGAGGAAAAATTGAGAAAATTCTCGTCGGGTCAGTCAGATTGAGCTGATGAATAGTATATTGGTGTTCTACAGGAGCTGAAGGCACTTTAACGATAAAGTTCTTATGAATTTATCCGCTATTAACATTTCTGTGGTTCCGATAAGAATTATCCAATTTTGTTCATTTCTTAGTCCGGCCCTCGGCAAAATTTTCGGATTTTCACTTTCTAAAACGCTGAAAATGAACCCTCACAACCAGACCACCCCATAGGGAGGGGTATGAGGGGGGTATTACCCCTACCTCAAGTCCTAGAAATTGGTCACTGATTGCCTAATTTCGAAACAAAATGAACTGTTTAGTGGACATTTAGCTACACTACCTCCACAAATTTACAACTTTACCGCTACCTGAAAAATACGACCTTGGGGACCTCTGCTCACAACGATAAAAAATAGATCATACTGATAGAGTGCAATTTGTTCCTTCGAATTTTAATATTCTCAAAAACGCTGGAAAATAAATTTCTGTAACAAATATTACCGAACAGAAGTTATAAAATTACATTCTATGATATGTTCAATCTTCCTCGTTTATAAATCCAAAATTTCATGTTGCAAACGTTCGAATAATTCCAAGCCCCGGGAGAAAAAACTGAGAGACTTGATGGAAACCTCAGTCTATGGCGAAATAATGACTGTTAACGATTACAAAATGAGACGAGCGAACTTGATTGATAGAAACCGTTGAACATTAGTTAGAAAGTAGACGTACATGTACTAACGGCCGCGCCTAATAGCATACCTGTAATTTGGGGGGACCCCTCAAATTGGTCAACCCTGTACTCAAACCCCCCTCCAAACTCGGAAAATTGGGAAAAAGTAACCTTTTTTAGGCAAATTTTCGATATTTTGGACCCCCCCCAAAACTTCGGGTTTACCCCTTCCCATACCCGTAATTGAGGGGAGGTTGGGGGAAGCTCCAAAATTTCCAACTTGATCAACCCCCAAACTCGGAAAAATTGGAAAAAATAGGAAAAAAGTGGCTTTTTTGGTCTTTTTTGGAAAAATTTTCGAAATTTTTTCGACTTTTTTGGGGTTTTTCGACACCCCCCACCCCCAAAAAAATTTTTGGAAATGTTAGGTACCCCAACCCAAAATTTTGGGTTTACCCTCCCTCAACTGGTCGAACCTCTTACAAGTACCTATGCTCCTCCCCAACTGGTCGGTCTACTTACAGGTATGCCTGATAGAAAATAATGATTATTATACGCATGACCGGCGTTTAATTTTGAGATTTCGACCTTTTAAAGTTTATCAAAATGCATCTTTTCGGTTTCGAATTCCCCAAAATTTTTTACACAATGAGAGCCATACCCAAATTTTTTTCGTCAAATAGGGTCTTTTTCTTCGAGGAAAAAAGCGGTGATGGTGAATGAAATTCAAAAAAATTAATATTTAATCTTTTTTCTGATAAAAGATTTATCAATTTCTGAGTGAGCAACTAAAAATTCCTCTGTGCAACCAAATTTTTGGTCCAAGTTGCACATTGCATCCTGTGGCCTGTGCAAAAAACGCTGTCCGTGTATCTGCGCAGTGTTGCCAGATCAAATTTTTAGAGAATCCAGATTTTTTAGAGAATAGTGCCAGAAAAATGCTAGATCGATTTCAAATAATGCCAGACTTTCAATGCTAAATATAACGAGACAAAAACTCTTCCTAAACATAAAAATCACAAAATTGATACTACAATAGAAACTTTATTCAATAATTTGCACATAACAGAAGCTCTAAATGTTGAAATCAGAGCACCCCATGGGGGTATGGGGGGGGGGGTATTACCCCGGTCTTAGATTTGGAAATTCATTTACTACCCCCATAAAAACAGCTCACTATAGCAAAAAATTTTGGTAGTAGGTTATCTCCTCAGTAGGTTATAGTAATTCGAGAAAAATTGCACAATGTGTGCTTGAGACGAATTACTCACTGGTGTTTTTGACACATTTACTGAGCAAATGATAATGGGAAAGTATCACTATAGCCAGTGTTTTTTCCCCAAATCATGGAAAAAATTTGGAAAAACGAAAAAATTTGGGGCTCTTTCACCGTTTGGGGAACGAAATTTTGGGGATCGGATACAGAAAAGATGCACTTTGGCGCGTTTTAAAAAATAATCATTATTATGTATTACCTAGCCCATTCGCGGCTTTTAGCATGTCTACCTTCACTTATTACTTAATCTATAATAGTTTTCATCATCTTGAAAGTATTATCTGATGCTTTAAATCGTAATCTTCAATATTTTATCATGATATTGAATGAAGATTCGCATTTTTTCCTTGACACAGTTTTTGAGAAAGATCAATATGTCAAGTCTCTAAGCTTTTTGAGGCGAGTATTTCTTTCCTAACGTAAAATGAATTCAAAAACTTCATGGTAGTAGCTTTCGGAAATTTCTACTCTTTTTACCTATGTCTTTAAGGCCAAGTTCATGAGAGTTTACGACATACACGTAACGGGGCCCCGAGGTTAGGGGGGGGGGGTTGGGCGACTTTTTCAAGGCCGGGGGTCAGTAATTCCCAAAATTTTAGGGGGAGGGGTCTCTCAAGGAAGAAAAATTCGATTTTTTCACGAAAAAAGTCCGGAAAATAGGTCAAAAAATAGTAATTTTTTACCATTTTTTGTTCAAAAATTGACATTTTTCATCAAAAAATTGACATTTTTCAGTATTTTTCCGACCAGAAGTATGGGGGGTCCCTACAGCTACCATATGGCTAGCCATTGGATTGGAAAATCCTGGGGGGCGGTCGCCCAATGGCTAGCCATATGGTCGACGATTTCTGGGGGGGGGGGTTCCCATAGCACTTTCCCCCCCCCCCCAATTACATGTATGGTTTCCGAGTAAATTACTGATTTTAAAATGTTTCGAATAATAAAATAATAGAAATTACGAATTTTGAACACAAAATTCGAATTCAATTGTTGAAATATGTTCCGAAAATTGATTTTCCAGCGTCCCAGAATGTCAATAGCCAAGAAAATTGTCAAAAAAATCTCTTTCGAAATCTCATTTGTCATTATACAGAAGTTAACCGTCAATTTATCATCTAATGCAAAGTCATTATACTCTTGGATAGTTTCCAGGAAAATTTGTTCCCCAATGCTTGTAAACTAGACTTCAAACTCGAAAATTCCCATTTTTTCCTTTATTTTGATGAATTAACGGCTCCAAAAACACCAAAAGGTTTGAAAAAGATCAAAAATACTTGAATAAAGCGTCTATGAGTATTCTTAAGTGAAAAAACGTCGGAGGGGGGGGAAATGGTGAAATAAATTTTTTGACCCTTTCCCCATTTTGCCCTGTACTTGGGGGGACCCCCCCCCATACCTGTAGTTGGGGGGGGGGGTTGGGGGGGACCCCCCCCCCAACTCGGCCAACCCTAACCCAAAATCATTTCCCCCCCCCCCAGTTGGGAAAAAATTAAAAAAATTTGCCAAAAAGTGTATGTTTTTTGGCCTTTTTGGGAAAAATTTCGATTTTTTCCTACCCCCCCCCCCCAAAATTTCGGATTTACCCTCCCCCCCCAACTGGTCGGAGGTCTTACAGGTATGGACCCCCCCCCCCCCAACTTGGCCAACCCTGTACCCAAAATCATCCAACCCCCCCCAGTTTGGAAAAAACTAAAAGAATTTGCAAAAAAGTGTATGTTTTTTGGCCTTTTGTGGGAAAAATTTCGGCTTTTTTCTACCCCCCCCCCCCCCCCCCACCCAACTGGTCGGAGGTCTTACAGGTATGGATTTGCGGTTAACATGCAGTGAACTACATTTTTCCGACCAATCAAATTAACGCAGTAAATTCTTCCAACCAATGAAATTGATGATGAATTTTTTTCGACCAATCAAATCGATGCCAGTGCTCTGTCCGCAATGCTTTGTGCACGCACCCTGCGTCATCAGAGTGAATTGATTTTTCGCCGGTATTTGTACAGTAAATTTATCGTCCGCGGATTTTAACTTGTGAACGTTCAAACCAGTTTAAAAACATAGAAATATCGCATCTGAACACGGAGAATAATATCAGTGAAATGACGTGTTAAAATATTATCACACTCGCATATTTCCCCTGAAATGCTTCTGAATGCTATATTAGAAAAACAACTCAAGGTCAGCAGTCATGCTCTTTCCAGTCCTATAATCTGTTTTTTTAGAAATGCTTCTGAATAATGAAAGTGGAGAGTAAGTAGTTTTTCAGATTTTCATGATTTTCTGATAAACAATACATCGTATGGGACTGAAAATTTGTGAGCATACTAACCTCACCTTTAGAAATTTTTCGAGTGAAAAATTCCATGGTAAGATCTCTACGTAAAGGTTTTAGACGACAGTACTGATTTGTGTCACTTTTCTATTTGGAAGCATTTTATAAAAAACGGACTATATGCAAAGATATGGTTTTTGCAGAATATTGTGTGAATATGAAACACTACTTGCTTTCCAGTATTAACATTTGGTAGCATAAAAAAAATTGGCTAAAAAATACTATATTAGAGCTTTGCCCAAGCGGTTATGAATATAATACTTCGTCATTTTAGGATGCTAAAAATACTTTTTGCAATGATTCCCCGACAATATGTTTGACATTTTTCTATCTACAATTTTTATCTACAATCTTTATCCACAATCTTTATCTTTATATGGGCGATTTAAATATGTTCGATCCATTTTGAAATGGTAGATGCAGCGAGGTTGCAGTCAAATTTTCAATCAAAATTACGGGAGACTCGTTGACTCTATTCAAAAAATTTTTTCTTCACGATACAGACTCCTTGATGATCATTTTTCAACCATATCAAAATTATAAAAATTGATCCTGGATCTTTAGTAAGGCGTTTGCCCAAACTTTGACCGCTGCGAAGATCATTCCAAAATGAATGGAGTTTAGCAATACAGACATTTTACTGGTAAAAGTAAAGCTTTTCAGGAGCCTTGTAGGCATTGCGAATTTGTTCACGAAACCTCTGTAAATGGAAAAAGCACATTAGCTGAGTAGTTTTCATAATGTAGGTTGTTGATTTAAGAATGTAGAATAATGGTTAACTCAATTAAAGGTGCGAAAATGTTTGGAGATACGCTAAAATTCTACGCTTTAGTTATGGTAAGGTATGTTGGCACAAAGGATTTACAATGAAAATGATTGAACACCTTCGATACTTAAGCCCTATCATTGGTTTGACAGTCCTCAAAGGATCCTATAGAAATTGGAATCTGATGAAGCAGGTTAGCTGGGTTTTAAACCAATTCTAATGATATGTAGTCAAAAATTAATCACACCTTTCTAAATCAAATTTTTGGATAGATCTCAATGAGGTCTACCGACTGGTGCCCAAATTTTTGAGTTTTGAGATTTTCAGGTCGCTTTTTGAAAGATGGGGCCAAACACTTTTTGGGGTCAATTCTAATTAATTCTGCTTGGGTTATCCAGCTTAAGGTGTGGCTTCGAAATTTCTTATGACGAAAGAAAAGACATCTGTTGTCCGCAAGCATAGTGAAATATGTGAAACACTATTTGCTATACATCGTCGAGATCAACACTTTTTTAGATTCATCAATGTTACTTTTTTGAAATCAAGATCGTATTACTTGGAACAGTTGTTAGTTCATTCATTTTCAAGTGAGTCTCGGAATGAAAAATTCTCAGACAGAATCCGTAGGATAGTAGTGACCATGCATCGAAGCCAACATTTTCTAATTTTTTGACTTGTAGTTCAGCTTGCTATATACTCGATCATTGTTAGGAAGTCAAATCTGTTGGTTTTGAGCAAGAGCCTGCTGAGGTCCCAGCAAGATTTGCTGTATGATGATAAGTACACTAAAGTTTCCTACTCATTTTGAAAACAAAAACGACATTTGGAGTCATGTAATGCAGCGTATACTATATTCTCCTGCGCGCGCATCTCTTAACATTTTCCAACACAATTAGGGGCCAACTATACTTCGCCGTACGGTATGAGTGGCTGCTATACTTCACGCCATACGGCGCCGTACGGTGGTAAATGATAAGTACATGAAAATGATTATAAGTAGCTGCTATACTTACGTGTTGTACGGTGCCGTGCAGCGCCACACGGCGCCGTTAGACGCATGATAAGTAGCTGCTATACTTACGTGCCGTACGGCACCGTAAGGCGCCGTACGACGAAGTATAGTTGGCCCTTAAATCTCAAATTTTTTTAAATTTTCTGATTCTTGAGATTATGGTCACCATAGCGCATGCCCGTGGAGTTTGGTTTCCGCATTCTCTCTATTTTCCTTCTCCGGCCAAAAATTACCCAGACTACGTTGTACCCGAATTTGACGAAGTGAATTTCACTCGATTGGAAACGAATCCTTTGGAATGGCCGGACGAAATTACAACTTCTAAAGGACGATTTCGAATGAAGAGCTTGAACAGATGTCGTGGGAAGAAGATGAAATTTATATCGATCATACTTATCCAGGTGAGGACCAAGGTCAAAGATTCTGATGCCTGAACTCAGCAAGATTTTTTCAGTTCAGATGATGCATACTGATGACTTCATTATATTTCAAATGTTTACAGCAGAAAAATGGACGAATGGTGAGGTCAATTTTGTTATATCGGGAAATTTTTCTCGAAATTTCAGACGACATTTGGCTCTTGTATTCAAATATATTCAAGAAGCGAGCTGCATAAAGTAAACCTGCCAGTCAGGGCCGTTCTTAGGGTTTTAGCGGCTCTGGGCGAAGTCAGGTTTAGCGGCCCTCATTTTTTCCAATAAATATTATGCACCACCGCGCCATGCTTAGGTGGTATGTGATTTAGTACTTTACATACTTTAGAATATCTAAAAACAATGCATGATTCCATTATTACAAGATTTTATTCACTAAAAATCGTAACCAGCACGTTAGTGCTTGACTACAATATGTTTCGTTTTGGGCACGCCGATTTTCACGTTTAAAGCAAGATTTCTAACGAACCATAAGACATCCAAAGCTGAAATTTGGCAGCAATATAGAACTCGATGCGGGCTACAATATGGTACCATTTAGAATACTGTATACATACTGTAGCTAAACTTATGAGACAAACTAGAGTACTGGTATGCCACCTTTTCATAACTAACGATTATTCTAACCGATTAGCTCCATTGTGGTATTAATATCTTCAGTAGGGGCATATCTCGGAACCACCACGAAGTTTTTTCGAAATATGCAAAGAAAAATCTCAAAACTCCGACCAGTAATAACTTTGCGAATATCTAGTCTTTCTAGACGATTCTTTTTCCTTTGGATGCAGCTCCTCGAGTTGTACAATATATTGACTGGCGTTTGAAAATTTGCAGTGTAAACTTAATTATCATAGAAAATATGCAAATTTGGCCGAGTTGGGGTAGATGACCGCACAAATATCTCGAGTTGTATAAGTCGTAGAAAGCAAATTCTTTTTTTGTTCAATAGCTGAGTAAAATGCCCAGAGTAAACCACCTTAACATCTAGTATGTGCAGTGTAAAGAAAGTGTAAACAAAGCGAAAATGTCCATTTAAAAAAATTTTTTGCGATTTTCAGATCTTTTGTTGCACCATTGAAACAAGCTTCTTTTTCTACACCCTAGTTTTGATATTTGTTTTTTGCAAAAATGTAGTACGTTAGAAATTTGCATAAATGTTGTTTACAAAATTTTTTGTCGATTCATCGATAGTAGCGCCGTTGCAAAGAGCGTACTTACTTTGTTGTCCCTGATGCATATATTTGTTTTTCGAAATATCTCAATATACGCTAAAAATTAGCATAAATGATAAATTTTTGATTTGCATAAATTTTTGACTTGGACCCCGGAGGTCCAAGTCAAAAATTTGATTGAGTCATTCTGTAGAAATAAATAGCTAAAAACGAAAGAAACGATGATTTCAGTTGAAATTATCTCAGCCTTGCCTGTTTTTAAACTCTAATTTCAAATTTTTCCTGTCTAGGTGAAGTTGGTTAATCAAACAGTTTGTACCATTATGTACCACAGCTGATTGGATAGGGTTTTTAATCAATTTTTTTACAAATTTCAAAAAATATACAGTTTCAAACGTTTTACATTTTGTTGAGTTTTTGCATTCACAACAATAACCATTTTCTATAAAATACCAGGAAGCATCAAAAAGATTAATATGTTTCTCCTTCTTGCCCCATATTTCACTGAGCATAAAAGTCAATACTAGGCTACTCCATTGTATACAGTCCAGCAAAATTCTAACAAAGAATGACACATAAATAATTACCAAAAATTCTGTTTTTTCATTAAACCAAAGTTTTTTTCTTCTGTAAATAATCAATTTTAGTGACTAATAATCAAATTTTTCAATGATTATCCCATTTTTGCGCAGTGGCATTTTCAGAAATCACTAAAAAACTGGGCGCGTATATGTTTCTCAGAAAAAGTAAAGTTTTTTTCAGTTAGAATTTTGCTGAAATAAAATGATGGGGAGGCCTAGTATCGAACTTCTAAGTCATTGAAAAAAGCAAAAAGGAGAAACACATTCTCCTTTTTGCCATTCCTGGCATTTTGGGATAAATAACATATTTATGAACCGGTTGAATAACTACAACAGGGGCCGGTTTCTCAAAAAGCGTCTAAAGTTGCACGCGTATAACTATAGACGTGTCCAAGTTGAACGGACTTTAGACGCATCTAAACTTAGACGGAACTTTTAAGGCCCTGTCATACTGCGCCGCGCGGTACCGCGCGGCGCCGCGCTGTGCCGGTTGTCCTATTCATAGTAACAGGCGGCGCCACGCGGCGCCGCTTTTTTACTTTTGGATTTTGCTCTTCTCAAAAAATGTGTATTGGTTTAGTTGAAACCTGATGGGGCGCCGCGCGGCGCCGCAAAAATTACAAAAACCTATTCATACTTCGAAGGCGGCGCCGCGGGGCGCCGGCCAGCGCCGCTTTTTAGTATGAATAGAACAACCGGCGCCGCACAGCACCGCGCTGTGCCGCGCGGTGAAGTATGACAGGGCCTTTAGTCGTTTAAAGTTAGATGGGTGAAATAGACGATATGTGTTTCTCGCCAATAAATTAGACGCGTGGAAGATTCAGTAAACATTGATGTTTATGTATATGCATCTATGTACTTTCCCAATTTGGAAGTAAGGACTACCATGGGCCACCCGGCCCGGCTCGAGAGTGTGCTGGGCTCCGGGGCATTGAAAAATATTATCGGGCCGAGCAGGGCCAGAGGATTCAAGACCATAAAAGCCCGAAAATTTATGCAACTATTTACGTTTACAAGTGAACTTCCGACAAACGTCCATTTACTGTATGTTTCCTAGTTTGAAATTTGCTAGAACTTCACTGCTATTATATTTAGTGTTTATTTAATAATTTAAATGTTATCATAAACATAATTAATATTTGTTTCAGATGCAGTTTAAGCCATTAGCAACACTGTTCAGCATTCTGACGAATTTCAAGACTCCTGTTACTAGCATGCATCTCTTCTGTGGTCAAATTTCATTGATTAATTCATCAGAAATGGAGATAAGGCGCCTTCTGCACTGTTTTTTTGCATGTCTCGTTTCGCCATTTGGCGAAAAAGATCAAAATTGTATTTTCTTCATTTTTATTTTCATTCTTCAGCCATTTTCTTCAAGTCACCTTTTTCACTCGAAAAAGTCCGTACATGCATTATTCATGCTTCTTTGACTTTGAAAAATTTAATATATACAGAGCGAGCCAGAAATTGAGAAAAATTGACTTTTTTTGTATGTTCAGATAATGGTAACAATAGTAATAACTTAATTTTCAAATGATGATTTTCAAATTACCTAAAGCTTAAATAATCAAATTCCGAAAAAATTGGGCAAACACCTTACATTTGTAACGACCAGATTTGTGTGAGGTACTTTACTTTCCAACCAACGGCGTTACGGCGGGGACAAATAACGGGACGGGGGCGCGGGCGTACGGTTACAATAAAACAACGGGTGATCGACGGTCGCTTGAACGTCGACAATACACAATTCCGACGGCGCGTTTGCTTGCAAATAAAAATACACAACACGGTTTAATTGCTTTCGAAGACGGTTGCTTGCAAATAAGGGAACGGCCGCGTATCAAAACGAAACGATTACAACAATCTAACAACTAACTAAATCACGCTTTGCTTCTTCTTTTATACGGCGATTTTGGCCACTCCCTGGGTGCTGCGGGAGGTCGAGCTTCTGTCCATCTTCTTCCGCCAATCGTCGTTTCCTGCTACGCTTTTTATGCTTACTTAGTTACGCCTCTCTAGTGCTTTCCTGGTACTGTATGCTTTCTGTGCTTTGCTTGCTTCCTACGGTGGGCTTGGCCACACCTTTGTGCTTCTGTGCATGCTTCCTGTATCGGTTTCTCTGTATACACATGTTTTGTGGGGCCGCCGCTACCGTTACACTTGAGACTACTGTCTGGCGGGGCTTCTGCGTATTTTACTGTGTGCAGGTGTTGTTTACGATTTTTACGGGGGATTACGGTAGCTGTGGAATGTGTAGTTTAGTGTAGGTTCTAGGGGAACAGCTGCCGTTTGTGCAAATTAATTAGGGCATCTTAATTGGGCTACCGGGGTGTGAATGGATCAAAATAAAGTACTTCACGTAATTTTGTAGGAATGTTTGGGTGTGAATCCCAGACATCCTTGAGACGATAAAATGTGAAAATAAAATAATATCTAATAAATGTCTATCACATACAGTATGCTACATATTTACAGTACTGCTTTAGCAGGTACGTTACATTTCCCTCCTTCCGGAGTTGAACGTCCTCGTTCAAGGCTTTCGAGGTTGAGGAGGGGTGGGGGTAGATTCGATAGTTGCTTTCCGAGGGTAGAAAGGGGTTGTCTCATTTACATGCACCGTAAATGTAATATTCTTATGGGGGTGTTTGAGTGTAACGTTGGGGTACATGAAATTTGTAACTGTATAGGGCCCGTTTTGGCGAGGGAGGAATTTGGGAGTCAGCCCTTGTTTACACGAATGATTCTTGTAGAGAATAAGATCACCTGCCTTGTAGTGTATGTTCTGAGCATGCTTGTTATACTGATGGGTGTAGTGGGCTTGGGCTTTTTGCAAACTGTTCTGCACGGTTGAGAGTGCTTCTGTAAAATGCGATTTTACACGAAGGGTGTAATCGTCTAAATCAACCATGTAGGACGTGGGGAAAAAGTTTAAGGCTGCGTCTGACGGCAGATTAGCTTGCCTACCGTGGAGTAATTCAAATGGGGGATACGAAGTGCTATCATTTTTATGAATGTTGATCGAAAAAACGGCATACGGGAGATAAGTATCCCAATCAGTGTGATTTGAATTGATGTACATGCGGATACGGGTGGCTAAGGTTTGGTTGCAACCCTCAACTTCCCCATTGGCAATGGGATGATATGGGGTAGTGTGAATTTTCTGAGTATTGCATAAACTGGTGATCTGTGAGAAGAGATCGGATACAAAATCGGAGCCACGATCACAATGGATGATTTTTGGGGACCCATGACGGCAAACAATTTTGGTTACGAATAGCTTGGCAATAGTGGCTGCAGTGATGTCAGGGGTTGGGAATGCCTCTACATACTTTGTGAAATAATCGATGAAAATGACAATGAATCGGTTGCCGTCTTCTGTGAGGGGTAACGGTCCCATGCAATCAACACCAACTCGATCAAATGGACCAGTCGGCTGAATTGGTACCAAATTTGCATGTATTTTGCGTCGGAGGGCTTTCTGTGTCTGGCATGGGTGGCAGGTTTTGCAGTAACGTTTGATATCACGGCTCATTTGGGGCCAAAAATATTTCTGTCTGAGCAAGTGTAAAGTTTTCCGGGCCGCAAAATGCCCTGTGAACTTGCTGTCATGATGTGAGGCGATGAGATGCTGGACTTGCGACTTGGGAATGTATAGTTTTGCCTGTTTGTCGACTATACGGAAGAGAATGTTTTGATGCACTGCGAATTTGATCAGAGTAAGGGGGTGTTTTTGGGCGATTTTTGCTAAAATACTTTTGACAGTTGGGTCAGTGCGTTGGAGTTCGGCAAAGTTTTTCTGTTGCTCTTCTTGTTCAGTTGCTTCGGCCTCAAGAACAGAATTGATGGTGGATATTTCGGGGCGGGTTTCTAATTGCTCGATGTCAAAGGATTGTTTTGCTGTCTGTGAGGGGAATCGAGAAACTGCATCTGCGTTGCGGTTAGCAGTGCCTTTCTTGGGTCGAATGTCTAACTGGATACCAGAGAGGGCTAATCCCCAATGGGCATGCGAGGGGACGGGTTTTCCTTTTGTAAGACTGCCTGAACTGCTGTGTGGTCCCAGGAGAATTCGGAATTCTTTTTGAGTAGCGATGTGAGTGGGCTAGAAACTTGGGAGCAATTTGGGATGAATCTGCAATAATACGAGGGTGGGCCAAGGAATGACTTAACTTCTTTTGAGCTTTTGGGGGTGGGTATGTCATAAATGGCCTGTACCTTATGGGGATCTGGTGAAATGCCTTGCTGAGAAATGACGTGGCCTAAGTATTGGACTTGGGGCTGGCAGAATTTGCATTTTTGTATGTTTAGCTTAAGGCCTGCTTGTGAGAATCGGGCAAGAATAGTGTCTAAACGTTCCAGCATTTGGGCATGGGAGTCTGCGAATACCAAAACATCGTTGAGATATACAAGGCATGTGTTCCATTGCAGACCCGAAAGAATAACATCCATTAACCTTTGGAATGTGGCTGGGGCATTGGTAAGACCATAGGGGAGGTAATTGAATTGATACTGGCCGGCTGAACAATTAAAGGCCCTTTTTTCTCTGTCTGCTTGTGCTATGGGAATGGAATAATATGCATTGGATTGGTCGAGGGACGTAAAATATTTCATTCCACGTAGGGTGTCTAGAATTTCGTCTATACGGGGCAAGGGGTAGGTATCTTTTTTGGTGACTTTGTTGAGGCCTCGAAAATCAATGCATAGACGATGGCCTCCGTCTTTTTTGGGGACTAAAACTGTATTGGTACACCATGGAGAATTGCTTTGGCTTATGACACCTGCTGCTGCGAGTTGCTCAACTTCTGCTTGTATGATTTGCTTTTCTTTTGGGGAAGTCCGATAAAGTTGTCTACGTACGGGTTGGGAGCCATTGGTGTCAATTGTATGTGAAAAGAGGGTGGTTCTGCCTACGTCCATTTTGGATTTAGCATATAATGTGGGATACTTTGATAGGGTGCGTAGGAGTTGCATTTTCTCGGTTTCTGTGAGGTCACTGGAGGTTAAATTGACATTTTCTTTTAACCATGTGAATGTATCAAAACGGTTGGGCTGGTTTTGCATTGAAGGGGTTAGATTAGCGGGAGCATTTTGTTTTGGGATGTAACATGAGACTGTACCAATGCATGTTCCAGGATAAAGAATTTGGGCTGTTTCTTGTGTGTTCAGGATGGATATGCGTATGCCACTGTTTTGATTTTCCGAGATACAAGCTGCGAAATGGACTTTGGGATTCTGCTTGGGTTTCGGAGTAAATTTGAGCTGTTTAACTTGTAGGTACGATTTGGGCAAGGGGACAGTAAATTCGGTTACTGTACGGGGTGGCAATTCTAATTTCTCGTCTAGATAAGTTCCACCACGGGTCGAAAGTGGGCTGTATTCTAGGCCGTCACAAGGTAGTATGACATTGCCAAATTTGACCTGAGATTTCTGATTGTTGATAGTATATTCCGAAAATCGACTAAGAAAGTTTTTGCCTAGAAGGATGTCTGCTGTGCAATCTTTTTGGACATGAACCATTATCATTTCCTGGATTGTTTGGGCTGTCACTGTGACAAAAGTGGTTCCTACAAAGTGAATCGGGAGATTATTTGCTGCTTTTGCTTGGACTAGCGGGGGTTTCATGTCTAATTGTAAAAGTTGCGCGACTCGGGAATCAATGAGTGAGTAGACTGCACCAGTGTCAATCATGCCTTTTGTGATTAATTTGCCGTTAAGTGTAATCGGGATGTGAGGGGTATGTTTTTCAGGTACATTCTGGGGTGGCTTATTTGATGCAGATTGGTGAATTTGATTAATGAGTTCGATTGCAGGAGTTCGGGGGGTATCAATATCGACAAGGACATATTTCTGCTGCGTTTGTGCCCCACGATGATTGGCTAATTCTAGGAGAGCATGGCCGAATGATGGGGGTATGGTCTCATGTAAATGTCTGTTGTTCGATGGTATTTCGTATGCATGTTCATGTGTGACCTGATGCTTTGGGGAGGGGAAATATTTTCGAAGAACGAGAAACGAATAAAAGACGCCTGCAAGAACTACAGTAATAACGGCTAGATTTATAATGATTTGCAGGGGTCCTTTGAGTAAATTGTTTAATCCGTCCGTGAGACTTTGGGTGGTACCGTTTATTACATGTTCTATGCCTTGACCGGCGCCAGAGAGGGTATTTCCGAGTGCTTGGCCAGTGCCTGAGATCATATTGTAAACTGTATCGGAATTGAGAGACATTTGGGCGGTGTAATTGACAAGTTTTTGGACAACGTTATCCAGTGTGTGAGTTTTGTAAATGTATTGTTTCAAAAAGAGTAAGTTGGTTGAAATAGTTGCAAGTTGATCATGAAAAATGGTGGGTGTATTAAAATGGAAAAGGGAGAAATTTTGGTTCCAGACGATTTCTAAAGGTAAATTTGTGACATGCGGGGATCCTGTTTCACTGACCCATGTATTATTCTGTTTGTAAAGGGCTACATGCATGTGATGGCAGTCAACGGTTTGTGAAAAATGGGTCAAATCGTTGCCTCCTGGATTTGAAAACATGAGTTGGGTTCCTACGAGGATGGGCAAAAGTTTGTAGCATGTTTGGTTGATTTTGTGGTTGTAAAAGACTTTGGATGCGTTTACCTGCTTGCAGGGCCAGACTGTGAGGGCTTCTCCTGTAAATTCTGCTATGATGTCGGTTCTCTGTAGGAATGCATGCGCTCCAAGGGTTGCATCAAGACGCAAAATTTGCCATATGAGATCAAGGTGACGCTGTGCCTGTCTGCATAATTCATTCCATACATTTTTGAAATTTTGAATTTTGAATTCCTGTATTTTGTCTGCTAGATAATTGAGTTTCGCGTTAATGGGTTCAAAATCATCAAAATCGTAGAGTGTAGTATGGGTTTCGTTGGTTTTTGGGGTTAAAAATGCTTTACGATGTGGTGTGCTTTTGTCTAATTGTACAATAATGCCTTGTTCGGTTAGAATGCTGTCTTGGATTTCTGGGCAATTGGGGTTTGAAAAGAGTGTGTTTTTAACCGAAAATGCACCTTGTAGCTCTTCTATTATCATGTGGGTTGGCGTGAGTTTTATGGGATGTGTATTTTTGTATTCGAAGGGGCATAAGTTTTCAAATGCTGTTTCATTCCAGATAATGGATCCGTCCGCTGTGACACAATGACCTGATGTCGGTTTGCATGACCCCAGGTCACCTAATGTACCTGTCATAGATTTTTCATTCCAAGATGCTATTTGTCCTATTTCTATGATGACGTTAGTGACCGAGGTACAATGGTCTGTACAACACCATGTGTATTCTACGCTTAGGGAGTTATTTGTTGACCAAAATCCTGGTTGGGTTTCGTATAATTTTTGACCGTTGTGTTCTTTGTCTATAACGATTGCCTTACAAACATGTGGGGTTAGATTTTGCATTTCGGTTTGGTCGAAGACAATACCTTTTGATCCAAAAAATCCTGTATTAGTACAAATTTTGCATTTGCGAACACTGCATTTGTATGCGTCTGTAATGTGGGGCTTAGTGGAGGGGATATAGATTTTTCCGAATGTCTGTACGGGTTTGTCTACTGTGGAAGGGGGCATGCATGATACAAGTTTTGGTATGCTGACTGAGTGACCGCTCAATGAAGTTCCACACATCTGAAATTGGGCACTACATGATGTGGGGATTATTATACAAAGAAAAATACAAAACATCGGCCAATAGAATGTTTTAGTGGAGGCGGCGGGGCACTGTATGTTTTCGTTGTGGCCGGTTTGGTGTTGGGGCTTTTGGTGTTGTCGTTTTGCAATTTTGAGCTGGGGGGGTGGCCGGTTTGCAATCTGAACATTCTGTAAAACTGTAGAAGTTGAGTTATGGGATGGGGTTTGGACTTGCTTACTTGTGGGGGTTGGTAGAAGTGTTTGGCGGGGGCGAAATTGGTAGGGTTCGGGGGTCAGGCCATGGAGAAGGGATAACAAGTTGCGGCCTGTTTTTGACGGGGTTTCGGGGGCGGTGGGCGGCGTAGTGTCTTGCTTTCGGGGGATCTTGTAGCCTACGGGGATGGTGGGCGGCGATTTTTCTATTTTTGCGGCTTCAGGCATGGGGGGTGGTGACATGGCGCACCAATCGGGTACGTCCAGGTCGAGGACATATTCGTCACTATGGCGGTGGGTGTTGGGCATGATAGTTCCTAAAGTAGTCTGAGGGCCGTTAGTTATGGCGGGTAATTTTGAGTAAAATGCGGGGTCATCAATGTCCATGAGGGGTTGGGGTTGCCTGTACTCAATGCAATTTTGAATATTACGACTTTGCTGATTTGGACAATATCTGCTTGTATGACCTCTCTGCTTGCATATGAAACATTGAAAATTGGAGTAGGGTTTTGAAAGGCAGTTATCTGATCTATGTCCTGTTTGGGAGCAGTGGATGCATCGGCTTTTACAATCACGTGTACTGTGATTATTACGGAAACAGATTTCACATGATTTTCGGGTACCTACTGATTTACAATTACGAGCTACGTGTCCAATTTGTCCACACTGGAAGCATGTGGGCTGCCTAGGGGTGGTATTGTTCCTGTAAGCATTATTCCTGCTGAAAGTATTGTTACTGAAATTGTTGTAGCTACTCTGTTGTGGGGGTTGAGGTTTTTGTTTGATCTGCAACTGTAAATCTTTTACTTGTTGTTCTAACTGATGCAAAAGATCCTGTTGGTCTGTATTTTTGGTTAGGGAAAAGATGGGTTCGGGTTTTGGGGGTATAAAGGGAAGGACGTTAGATTTTAACTCGTTTCTAAGGATTTGCTGTTCAATGTAAGCTGCTTCGTCTGACATTTCTTTTAGAGTCGCGAACCTTCTATACTTAATTGCTTCCCTGATTTCGTTTTGCATGCCTTCTACAAAGAGGGGTTTTATGATCATTTCTCGTGCGTCTGTGTTAAAGTTAGGGTAGGCGAGGGTTGCGAGATGTTCTAGATCAAATAAGAATTCCGTTACTGTTTCTGAACGCTTTTGTTTTCTTTCGCGTAAGAATTGTTGATGTAGCTCATTATCTCTATTGTTTGGGAAAAATGCCTGTAATGCGACTTTATACTGCTCCTATGTGTGGGGAGGGTTTTCGGAATTTGCTAAACTTTTGAATTTTGCTAACGCAGCTCCTCCTAAATGAATTTCTAAACATGCCAACTTTAACTGTATGTCTGTATCTTTCATGCCTTGGAGTGCCATGAATTGTTCTAATCTTTTGTTCCATTCACCAAAATGTTGGGTCACGCCGCCCGTGAATACTGTAGGTTTCGCGTAGAAATTATTTGCCATGTTATTACGAATGTTTGCTGTTCTTAGATCGTCTATTAGGGTTGGGTTTACTGTATTCTGATTCAATTGTGTGCGTAGGGTACGAAAATGTTCTGAAAATAAATTGTTTATCTGTTCTCTAACGATTTCTCCTAAATGATCTTGCGTTTGGTGGGTCATTCTTGGTTTACATTGGGATTTCTGCTTAAATGCTTCAATTTTTGCTTCACGCTGTATTCGTTTGAATGTATCGCTCAATGTTTCGATGGAGGGGATTTCCAGTTTGCTTTCTACAAATACTGTCTTACTGTAGGAAATGATTACTACTGTATTATCTAATGCTTCTAAATGCCCGGATAAGAGTACACCTAATTGGGGGCAGGGAGTTCCAGTGGTTAACGTAACGGTACGGTCACCAAAATATGTAACGACCAGATTTGTGTGAGGTACTTTACTTTCCAACCAATCGGCGATACGGCGGGGACAAATAACGGGACGGGGGCGCGGGCATACGGTTACAATAAAACAACGGGTGATCGACGGTCGCTTGAACGTCGACAATACACAATTCGGACGGCGCGTTTGCTTGCAAATAAAAATACACGACACGGTTTAATTGCTTTCGAAGACGGTTGCTTGCAAATAAGGGAACGGCCGCGGATCAAAACGAAACGATTACAACAATCTAACAACTAACTAAATCACGCTTTGCTTCTTCTTTTATACGGCGATTTTGGCCACTCCCTGGGCGCTGCGGGAGGTCGAGCTTCTGTCCATCTTCTTCCGCCAATCGTCGTTTCCTGCTACGCTTTTTATGCTTACTTAGTTACGCCTCTCTAGTGCTTTCCTGGTACTGTATGCTTTCTGTGCTTTGCTTGCTTCCTACGGTGGGCTTGGCCACACCTTTGTGCTTCTGTGCATGCTTCCTGTATCGGTTTCTCTGTATACACATGTTTTGTGGGGCCGCCGCTACCGTTACACTTGAGACTACTGTCTGGCGGGGCTTCTGCGTATTTTACTGTGTGCAGGTGTTGTTTACGATTTTTACGGGGGATTACGGTAGCTGTGGAATGTGTAGTTTAGTGTAGGTTCTAGGGGAACAGCTGCCGTTTGTGCAAATTAATTAGGGCATCTTAATTGGGCTACCGGGGTGTGAACGGATCAAAATAAAGTACTTCACGTAATTTTGTAGGAATGTTTGGGTGTGAATCCCAGACATCCTTGAGACGATAAAATGTGAAAATAAAATTAATATCTAATAAATGTCTATCACATACAGTATGCTACATATTTACAGTACTGCTTTAGCAGGTACGTTACACATTGATACGAATATCACAAATTCCGGCGCAAAGTGCCACAAAAAACTTTTGGATTTTGATGTTAAACAACGCTGGTACAAGAATTTTTTCAGCATTTATTTCGGGGATAAAAAGTCTTATTTTTCAGTCATTCAATCGTTTTTCAATCGGGCAGAATGCAAAAATCATATTGAAAACATGCAGCCAAAATTCAAAAATCAGGCAGTCAATGAAGAATTCGGATTCTTTCAACAACTTCTGGTATTCTCCTTTGCTCGTGATGTTTTAATCATTTTTCAAGTGCAAATGCTCCGTTCCTAAAATTCAAACATTTTTAAAGACTGCAATACTGCAAGTGAATACAATCAGTTCTAGAAAAATTAATAGTTTGATATATTTACATTTAGGAACATAAATTTGATTTGGTTTTGGTTAATTTTTTTGTGTTATCATAATTTTCATCATTGTGACACACTTTTTAGAAATGAGGTTTCACGGATCGGGCTGGGGCCGAGGAGGGAACCTGGGCGGGCTGGGCCGCGTCCATGCGGCCCGTGCAGGTCCCTACTACGCACCCAATTACATATCCCCACATTATCTGGAAATTTAGCATATTTGTCTACGATATTTGTTGGTAAACAATCTGTCATTTTTGTCACAATTTCGAAACTGTAGGTTCTGCATGCAACCCAAAAAATTTTATGATTTCAAAATATGGGCCGCCCGTTTGACAAAAATTCGACGTTACAGCCAAATTCGTATCAATCTCACATCGGACACCCTGTTATCTCATGCTCGAATCCTTGCAAACGTAGCTTTTGAAAATCCAAAACTTTCCTAGAATTCATTATCGGTCAATGAAAAAATGATCAATTGAAAAAAAAGTTCGCTTTAAAGCCTAATCCCAAATTGATTTACAAAAGCCATGTATTCTCATCACCGAGTGCAACAATAATATAAAGAAAAAAACGTCCAAGCATAATTTGAAAAATTTTCACATTACTTAACCCAGGGTCCCACCACCCGGTCTAAATTTTTCGTCTAACTTTAAACGTGTTTAGCTTGAACGTCTTTTGAGAAACATTGAATAAACATATGACGTCATTTTAGACGTGAGTTGGACGCGTTTTGCGCTTTTTGAGAAACCGGCCCCAGGTCTTCTAACTCTGTGTAAGCTCATGCATCATAAACGACATACACATCATGTAGTGCAACGTCTGCACACACCTTAATAAAACGCCAGGGGAAACGTGTACAGCGGTTTTTCTAAACGAAATTACCAAGTTTTGCAGGTCTTTTTCCAGGATATTTTCGGAACAAAATTAAATTATTGATTCATAAAGTGGTAAAAATGTTTGGAACAACCGAAATCGAATCAGTTTCGGACTGAAAAATGCAAGTAAAATTCAGAAATCAGGCAATCGCCAAAAAATAGAAATTCTTTGACCAGCAAGAACTTGTGTTATTGCCCAAACAGAAGCTGTTAACATGTATAACATTGTAAAGCAGACATGATCATAAAAATTCTGTGAAATTAATTTTAAAATATTTCAACAACACTTTTTTAGATTCTACGATGCGTGAGCTTAATATTTTTTCCAAAAATGTATTTGACAATTTATTTCAGTTGCCACATTTTTTCGCTCCTATAGCTGTGTATTTTTCTTTAATTATGTTTCAACTCTTTGATGGCTTCTTTGTGTCGAGAGTGGCTGTTTTTTGCCATTCTTGGCTGAGTGCAAAAAGAGGCGCTTTACACAATTGTGGAATTTGTGTGTTTCCATGCACATTGTGTGGACTGTAAAGCTCCCAAATTTTTCTCAAATACAAAAGCTTTTTTAAAACACATTTCTGCTCGAAAAATCTTAGATAGTTGCTGTTTGTGTACAAGTTAGAATGATTAGTGCTTATTGTGTTAGCATTTTGAGTAGTGTACTCACAATGTACACACACCTCAAGAGGGCTTCAGTACTTATTTTATTTCTAATCTAAATAAGTTTTGTGTATCTGAAACATAATGTAATCTGAATCTACTGGCTAAATGGTCATCAAAATTTTAATTAAACCTATCGGTTAACAAAGTACAAAAGTATTTCACAAAGCGTATCATAAACTTACTGGATTATTGTTATCCTGAGAGAATTGTCAAGTCATACAAAATATCTTTTTAAAAAACTGATTTGAAGTTGGGGGACTTCTACGCCATCATGCAGCCGACCTACGGGTCAGGAAACAACTTGAAACTAAAAGTGATTAAAAAACCGGTGCGAAGCGCAGGGAAAATTCCGAGATTCTTGCTTTTAAAATGAAAATTTAGCTTATCATGCAATATTTTGGGCTTATCTTGCAATATAAAACAATTACATCATAACAATCCAAATAGAGATTCCCCGACTTTTTCAGGTTTTCCAGACAGCCGGGCACTCTGCTAAGAGCAGAAGAATTTAACAAAGTGGCACTAAAATTATGTTTGTGAAAATTTTGCACTTTTTGCATGCAAGCACAGAAAATTTTATTAAGGGCCTCTAAAAAGTAGATTCTTCAAAAATATGCTACAGGATTTTTAGTGGACCTGGGCGGCCGTCCAGTTCGCCCCCCTAAGAACGGCCCTGGTGCCAGTGATCCGAGTGCCTACTTTTTACATTGTTCGAAAGTTGAAGATTCATACCATACGATGACTTGCATCAATGCGAAAAACCATCGCAGCTGCTACGAATTTTTCGCACAGAAGATGGCTCCCACTGTGGCGCTACCGTTGGCTTCAATGGCCTTAATTCTAGGTTGAAAGTATTTAGTCCTTTAATCCATTGTATTGTTTTACGAGCCACATTTTTAAAGAATGGAAATTGCCGAATCCGTGTGCACGAGTTTCAGTGATTTGGCTCACTTGGCGCTCCACGTTTTAGGCTTCGATCATGAATTTCACAGGCAAGAAGTTGAAACTTACGTAGCCTTTACGAAATTTTTTCCTAATGAGAAACATCGCTTGCTCAAATCTATTATGCCTAATCCGACTTACAGGCATATGCCATACAACCCACATAGGTTAGAAAAAATGACTGATCCATAGAAAAAGAGCATTTTTGTTATATTTCCTAGTGTCTTGCATATGGACAGCTTCCAGTATGCTTCAAATAGCCAGGACCACACGCTTCTCACATTGCATTACCAACCGGAAAAGAAACACTGCCCCTTATGTGAATACGAAGTGGTTAGGAAAGGCAACGACTTACATCCACTGGATATGAACAATCTGAATCTTCTGTATGGATGTGGTACGCCAAACTGCAGTGATGAAGCGTCTCTGGAGGAATGCCATGAATCAGGTGTGAATTCAGCTCATGAAGAACAAAGTAGTTTCTTTTACTCTTTGATATACCACGTACAGTCTGTTTTATATAAAGGCCATTTCTCCTGAATGCGTTGGAAGCAAGCACTACACTAGAACATGTGTGCGACAAATTTCCGTGAACCTAGGGGGAAAATTTCTCAAAAAATGTAATGATTTGGTGCACTTTAGATCAGAACATTGAACGAAAACATGAATTATCATCCGCCATTTTCAAGTGCAAATTGACAGAATATAGTAAGATGGGAGCTGGATAGCATTTAAGTAAGAAACTAGTTAAGATGTCGGGGAGAAAGACCTCAGTTTTCTTGTGGATGGGACTAGAAGTAAAAAGTTGGATTCATATTAAAATTAGATATAATTAAGAAATTCGTATTTTTCCTCCGTCCTCAGAGTCATTATCCATGCGGTTTTATTGAGATGAATCGAAATTCATGACATTTCTAACATGAGCTCGTCAATAAATAAAATTGTATAAAAAATCGTAGTGATTACCATTGTATCATTTGTTGATAAGTGATCAGCAAAAATCGTTGCATCTCCTAAATGCTCCGCAAATTTTACCCTGAAAGATCGTTGGTTATTGCTGTTGCTGTGTGCTCAAACAAATAACTCTGACTAGAATGAAGCGATTTAAATTCATTTTTGCATAATGATAAGCCATTTTCGAAATAAAACTGATATGGATAATTCTTGTTCGAGGATAAATTTACTGTTGCACCTAGAGCAGTTTTGCTCAACAGTTTCGATACTGGCGTGTTTTCTATGGTCAATGAGAGCCCATAATTTTCTTTTAAATCTGGCGTTGGTCAGCAACAACAACTGAAATAAAATCATATAGTTCCTGCACACAAACGTTAGGAGATCGTTAATACATAATTTTACACGCATTATGACTGAAACGTATACTTCTTCAGTGTTTATGTGTGCTAGACTTGGCGCTGGATCGAGGCTCTAAACAGTAATAATTTTAACTTGTGTAAAGTGAAGTACTTGCTTTCAACTCTTTCCGGAAAAATGGCATTTGAAAAAAAAGATTATAGGCTGATGTGAAAGAATTCAAAGAGTTTGTGAAAATAGAAAGTGCAATCAATTACATAGATAATTTCTGACTCTCAGAAGATAACTGTTCGATAGGTTACTCATTGTACTGTAGAACTACGGATGATCAGGCTGAAAAAAGTCACTTATAGGACTGGGTTTACTAGAATTCAACTATAGTTCTACGTTATATATTGCCGCGAAAGCACGTTGCGCCGAACGACATCCTCCACTGTTAAAATGTGCCCTCACATGTGGTCTCTGCCATATGAAGCTCAAAGAAGAACAAGGAAAGTTTCGCTTCATTGAGCAAATGATCAATGAGGGTTGAACAGACGAAACAGCCAAAATCGATAACCTGTAAAAACAGTTGGAAGAAAAGATTTTAAGTTGAATTCACGAACTGGAAGTAAATATTTCACTTCTGAACTTTTATCTTGGAATAATCGGGCTATAACTGGTGTCCGTACGAAACTCTATTCTGAAACATTCAGTGATGCAATTTTGGATTTTTGAAGTTGTCAGAAACAGTTACAAACATCGACAGCAAGGGAAAAATTCCTGGGAGGTCAGGTCAATCAAAGTTAAATCAAAGTTTTAATACACGTAACTCGCTCAAAAATTATAGTTTTAGATAGATCTTAATAAGGTGCATTGAACAATGCTCTATATCTAGAATTTCTGCTGCGGATCAGCTAGCCCAGGGTATGGGCTGGAAAATTTTCTTTTATGGTAGCAAAACAAAGCATAGCTGACATTAATGTATCAAAGCTCCTATATTCGACCAGGCTTCATTCTCGAAATTACCAGATAAAAAATAAATGTTCAGAATGTTAAATTTGAAAATTTGAAAATTTTGTGCTATATGTGTAACAGTCTTAAACCGATGCCTCGTCTGAATCGTCTACACTGGCTTGTATAAGCAATTTTCTTAAATTAATGCATTAAATAATGCAAGAACAAATGTGACAATATGTACAAAAAGAAAGGAAAAGGATTTGTTAATGGTCCTAAACTTTAGGGAAGCAAGAGTGCACAATGACATTGTTCAATCTTCTGAATTTTCGCGGTGTTTCAATTACACATCATACAAATTTTTTTTCAAGAGATTCACGTGAGCTATTATGTAGAAATGATAATCTTTGTGGAGGACTTCTTTATCTTCTCCTCTGCATTATATATATATATATGCACGCATTATGTATATACAGTATATATACATTATATATATACACGCATTCACAAAGATTAGAGATGTATTGATTGCCATGATTTCCTTGGAATACCAATTATCCAAAGTGTTCAGAATGATTATTTGTTCTGATATTTTTTGATATTTTGATCTGTGTAGAATTCGTTCCAAACTCATTCCAGAATGACTTTACTTTATTTTACTTTACTTTACTTTACTTTACTTTACTTTACTTTACTTTACTTTACTTTACTTTACTTTACTTTACTTTACTTTACTTTACTTTACTTTACTTTACTTTACTTTACTTTACTTTACTTTACTTTACTTTACTTTACTTTACTTTACTTTACTTTACTTTACTTTACTTTACTTTACTTTACTTTACTTTACTTTACTTTACTTTACTTTACTTTACTTTACTTTACTTTACTTTACTTTACTTTACTTTACTTTACTTTACTTTACTTTACTTTACTTTACTTTACTTTACTTTACTTTACTTTACTTTACTTTACTTTACTTTACTTTACTTTACTTTACTTTACTTTACTTTACTTTACTTTACTTTACTTTACTTTACTTTACTTTACTTTACTTTACTTTACTTTACTTTACTTTACTTTACTTTACTTTACTTTACTTTAATTGAAAAATTTGAATTAAAAAATTTAAAATCAAAATTTATTAACTAAATAGTCAGCAGCCTAGTTAGATTTAATCAATAGCAGTACCTGGGCCCGGTAATACTATAAAGCTGGAGCTTAAGTCTGAGTTGGAGCTTAAGACCATCTTGGTTAGGCTGGAGCTTAAGTCAGTATTACTAAAAGTTAAGCTGGTGCTGAGCTAGAGAGATGAGTTAAGCTGCGGCTTAACTACATTTTTATATCTTTTGTGTGCAAAGTTAAGATGGAACTTGGTTAAGCTACAGTTTAAGTCAGTATTACTAAGAATTTAGGCTACAGCTTAGCGAAGATGTTGCTGAGCACCAGCTTAAGTTCCAGCTTGACTTTTTTATATGTTTTGCATTGGAAGTTAAGCTGTAGCTTAACTTTTTGTGCCGACTTTTTTTGCGCCTCGACAATATTTATTATAGTCTGTTTTTCTCGAAATGCTTCTAAATAATAAAAGTGAAAAGCAAGTAGTATTTCAAATTTTCACGATTTTCTGATAAACAACATATCGTATAGGACTGAAAATTTATGAGCATACTGACCACAACTTTAACAATTTTTCGAGTGAAAAATTTTACGATAAGAGCTTTATGTGAACGACTTTGACGACAGTTCTGATTTGTGTCACTTTTCTACTTGGAAGCATTTTACAAAAAACAGACTATAGTTTATTCTGTCTCTACGATATTTATTTTCTTCTGTGTGCATAATTTGACAGTAGTACTAGATTCTATATGCATTGAACATACTGAAGAATACTAACATGGATAGTAGCAGGGATTTTTTTTCTGCACAGTGCGGATTTTTTTGTGGTCGTGCGGAAAATTTTTTGAGAGCTTTCCGCACGGAACGGAAATTTTTTAATGTTTTTAGTGGTTTATAATGGTGGTGCGGAAATTTTTCTGGCCGATTTCCGCAAGATGCGGAACGACCGGTGCGGAAAAAACCCCTGGATAGCACATATGCAAAAGTAAGGCGATTAGTCATCATCGAT